>CM077165.1:151267172-151445011 GCA_039583875.1 Platanthera guangdongensis
TGCTCAGGAACGTGATTGAATAAAAAAGAAGCAAATAGTCTATATTTTGTGTTTTTTTCAGAGAGAAATCCAATGCCCTTTTGGATTTGAATTTCATTGAGTAGTTAAGAGAAATCAGCTTTATAAGTTTTATAATTCGTACGAGTCAAAGAATGTACATTTTTACCGAAAACTGAACTTGGGGACATGTCTGAGTGTGCTTGTGAATAGTTACACCCTTTGTTGAAACAATATAATGATCTCCAATGGAAGATCAAAAAAATCTTTTGTTATAACCACTGAAGAAAAATTTGAGAAGCATTACCTGTCTGGGTGTACTGACATGTGGAGGCAATTTAGAAGTAGATCATGGACAAAAATCTTGGAGATGGTGGATCATGTCAAATGAGAAGGGTAAAATTGCTCCTTCTCCCAGTTTATATTTCTTTTCATAAGTAAAAATCGTTAGTTTCTCACTGATGATGTCCCTTAACTAGGCATAGAGTTGTTATACTTTCTGAATGATGACTTGTGAATTCAATTGCATATTTTTTTAGATTCAAAGTTGATGCTTTGGTCTATGTTTGATGAGCTGAGAGCACAAGGATTAACGGAATCTTAGATCGGATTGATAGGAACAATGATAAGGCTGAAGTAATAATTCAAAGTTCTAAATATCAGAGGTGAAGTTATGTGGGAAACCTCTATTTTTTAAGCATGCTCTGATGAGAATAGTCCGTGACAGTTGATCTATTGGGAAGTGCTGGTTGTCCACCCGTGAAAGGAACAAAAACTGCACGATTAAGCTTTGTATCTGTTGGGACAGTTCCTCTGTCATTATGGGGGGTTATAAATTCTAGTGACCAATGTATTATGTTGTAGGAGATTTTGGGAGTTTGAACCAAATTTGGAATCACTATAAGAATGACGAGGTTTCAAATACTGCATGAAAGAACAAAGGGGCAGATAGAACATCAGTACTCATGTCACGCGTTGCTATCATATACTTAGTTATTGTGGTGATCAAGACATCATGGTGTTTCTGTTCTGATGTGGAATATGTAAACTTATAAATTTTCAGTGACATGTGGACAAAATATGAGTTTTGATAAAAACTTGTGATGTATCATGACCGTGTATTTATCTCAAATTATACATTTCAGCGACAATGGAGTTTAATGACCAATGTATGATGTCTAATTATTCCTTTCACTTATTTAGGAATCCCTATTTTCTATGATCGCGGCCGGTCGGCTCACTATGAGACTTTTGTGGCTAGGCTCCACTCTTATGTTGTCGGGTGGCCACTCCGGCTTATTGGTATGGGAGGGAGGCTCGTCCTGATAAAATCTATGCTAATGTACTCCTGTTCTTACCTCATCACGTGCTCAAACGTACCGGTTTCTGTTCTTGATACTATGGATAAATACATATCTAAATTTCTCTGGAATAACCTTGGCATTGGAAATAAACACCATTGGGTCTCTCACAGAACTTGCATCTCTAGCATCTCTGCTCGTGGTCTTGGCTTTCATAGCCTCAAGTTCACAAATATTTTTGATTTAAGGAGATCTAGAAAGTCTGCAACATTAATTCTCTCTTTTAAAATTATATCAAATACAAGTATCTCATTATTCGGGACGACCATATACTTCCTGCACCTACGGCTTGGGATCCTTGGCATGGTAACCTTCGGTACCTTACTGAGTTCTTAAATTGCATCACATTCGATGGTGAGTCCATGTTTTGGAAGCACAGTTTCACTGGTAATTTCTCTCTTGCCTCAACCAAAAATGTTCTATGCGGTCTCACCACTCCCGCTGATCCGCCCTGGAAATGGGCGTGGTCAAACATTATTCCACCTAAGATAAGCATTATCATGTGGCTTGCCACACATAAGCGAATAGCATGTGATATCAACGTTCAAATAATTGGTATCTCTCCTGCTCCAAAATGCTCCCATCGTCTGATGCCCAACTGAATCTTGCGTTCATCTATTTTGCTCTAGCCTCTTGGTCATGGCTGTATGAGGCCATTATGAAGAGTTGCTCCTACCATTTCCTATGGTTTCTCTCGTCATTCAACACAAATCAAATGTATGTTCTTGGCTACCTTCACACAAACAATGCAAAAACATTCGATCTAAGTTCTTGGCTACCTTCACATTTTTGCTTATGGGGCATTTGGAAGGACAGTTACTCTTGTCTTTGCTTTGTTATATCCATCATAAAAAACAAATTGTAACAAACCTCCTCAATGAAATAAAATTCATTTTTTGAACGGACAATTTGAAAATGGTCTATCACAGTTGTTGAACCCGTAATTCGTTGAAATCAAAAATATCTAAGGAAGACACTGCAAAAGAGTACTCATCAGGAGTACTCGGCGGGAGTAATCGACGGAAGTACTCGGCAGGAGTAATCGACGGAAGTACTCGGCGGGAGTAATCGGCAGGAGCAGGAGTACTCAGTAGAAGTACTCAGCGAGAGTACTCATCGGGAGAACTCGGCTGGGGTACTCGGCAGCCTCCAGGAGAGTACTCGGCGGGATTACTCGACAGCCTCCAGGAGAGTATTCACATCTCGCTTGGGTCTTGAAATAACACTTTGGTTAAGCTGGGAGCGGCTATTCGCAGACCATACCCCCTCCCCCTCTCCCTTGGATTTGCCTATAAATAGGACCTCGAGACACGAGTAGAAGACACCTTCACCCCTCCATATGGTGGGCAGGTTTAGTGTTTGCCTCACTTGTGTCGAGCTCAGCAATAGATTTAGGCGGGAAAGTTCCTATAGAATTTTGAGTGTGTGGCAGGACCTCCTCGTTGTCGCACGCGAGTCTTGATTGTAGACGATTTAAGGGAATTTCTTGTCCTTGCTAATCTCTTCTCGTCATATCTTATCCGGGTCGACCGCTAGACCAATAAACTTTAGTCACTCCCAGGTCTGAACAGTAGGGACCAGAAATCTTGGTTCCAACACCAGTAAAGAAGATTGGGATTTTTTGCAAGCTTTCAATATCAAGATCTCGGGTCCAGACCTTTGACTCTAAAGTAATTCAGTGACGGCTAAACCTATCCGAAACTTTTTTCCTGCACTCTGATGCCTCTTGGGATCCCACATCCGCTTGAGGAGATTTCATGATTAATAAATTATGCGGAGAATTGGTTTGTGCCTCCTCTTTCCCTCTCTGGGCCGTCTCCGCTCTGCAGGCTGAATTTATGGCTATGAAAATGGATATTAAATTTTGTAAGGCCATGAATTGGCTTAGAGTGCATCTCTACACTGACTCCTTACTCCTTCGTTCATATCCGATCAATCGTTCTGTTGGTCCACATATTTCATTGGGCACAAAATTCTTGAATCTCAATCGCAATATGATCATTCCCTGCATCATATCTTTCATGATGGCAATACGGCAGGGGATATGCTGGTTAAATGGGAAAAAAACTAAATCTAAAACAAATAATTTCCAATATATAAGGGATCTGCCTAGTTGCGCAAGAGCTCCTTATTGTAAAATCCAATACAAAATCCAGACACATTTATAAAATTGTAGGTAAACAAGAACACAAAATAGTCATGCAAATTTATATAATCAACACTGTAAATTTAAATACATGATTAAAAGCAGGAGAAATAAATGACCGTTCAACGAGTACGCCGTGGATGCTACGGACACGCACGATCCGCGGTGAAATCTAAATCTGGACTGCAATCCGCGTAGTGGATGCACAAGGTTCACCGGAACTTTCAACGTCAAGATCCGACGTTCAACCGCACCACCATCGGAGAGAAAACACCATCAAAGCAAACTGCACTCACACACACCTTTGACATCACGCCTATCCACTCCAAAAAACGTCCACCACAATGCCGACGACAATATCCACAAAGCCCGGCGGAAACACCAACTTCTTCCTCGCTCTACCTCTCACATAGGCCGACGACTATACACCTCCAAGACTGGCGACAACACTTTTCTCCAAGACCGGCGACAAGGCTTGAGGTCGTTGGTTCCTCCGAACGTGCGAGAGTGGGAGAAAACGGTAAAGGGAGAGAGAGAAACATGAGAGAGAGAGGAGGTGGGTGGGACTTCCAATTGTTACAGGTGGTTTGCTCTTGTTTCTCACTATTGGAGGGTGTCTTATTTTATTCTTTCTCAAAAGAGAGATATATAACATCACAGGAGAGTAAAAAAAAGGTTTTTTTCTTTTCCTGTTATAGGCAGCTAGTTTTTGGAAAGAAAAAAATTTCCAAAACAAAGGATTTGAATCCCGTTCGGATCCAGATATGGACCAAACCCAAAACCCAACAATCACCACCTTAATTCGGGATCCACAACCTCCACCTGCACGAAACACTCCCTACACAAAGTACCATCTGTACTAGACAACACTACACGTAGGAAGGTCTGTATGAAATACCTGGCTGCACGAAGCACCACCTCAAGTTTGAGGTGTCAACCGATCTGCTTCGGTCGACTCATCCCTACACAGGATGAACCTCTGAATATCGACGCAATTGGATCTGTGAATCTGACCCACCTAGTCAGACTACCAGAAGGATGATACCTTGCACCACCTCGACCATCAACTCTGTCGCCCGTAGAAATCATGGGCGCACCACCTTGCTTCATGGTTCCTATCAACCGGTACAGACTACCGTACTGCATAACTCACACGAGTATGGTGCCCCGTCGCGTCACCGTTAGACCTCCACCTCTCATCACAAAACTGTATCCTTTGGAGTCTAGTCTTTTCAGCGATATCAAATTCCTACGCAGCTTGGGTACCAGATATACCCGCTCAAACCTACACACTGCTCCGTCATACGTACTAATGTCCACCTTCCTTGTCCTCGTAACCTCACATGCTGAGTCGTCACCCAGAAACACTGGCCCAGTCATCACCTCAAGTGAATTGAACATTGTCGCATCTAAACAAATGTGCTACGAAGCACTATAATCTAATATCCAGCTATCAGAGTTGCATGAACTCTTAGTGATGATGAAAGACACATCATTGTCATCTGCCATGACTGCCGCCTCCTTGCTCACACCCTAGATGTCCCCAGAACTCTGCGCATGCTGTGGACAATGTCTCATGATATGGTCATTCTACCTGCAGTGGTAGCACATCACTGCATTCCTCGATGGGGATTTGGCCCGTGCTTTCCCAGATCCCTTCCCGAGATACCTCCCTCGTCCATCTACTATCAACGCCTGCTCACCCCCAGGAGTGGGGTCTGACAATATCTAGCTGGACAGTAACACAGATGTGATCTGCTCCACGTCTACTGTATCTTTCTCATACAACAGAGTAGTCTGCATTTGCTTATTTGATTCCAGGAGCGAGGTAAGAAGCAATAAAACCTTTTCTTCTTCCTCCACCTTCACATCAACCACATGCAGTTGGCTGAGAAAGACATTGAACACGTTGAAGTATTCCTGTAGGTTACCACTGAAAGACTTTGATTTCTAGGTCAGCTAACACCTAGAGGGGGGGGGGGTGAATAGATTTTAGGTCTCTTTTGAATCTTTTAAACCTTTAACTGATTAAACTGTGCTATGTGATTAGTTTGTTTGCCTTTCAAGATACACACACAGAAGACACAAATATTTTATAGTGCTTTCCCAGATTATTGGTACGTCCGTTGTCCCTCTCCGCCCTTCTAACAGCTTGTTTGACAAGACACTTCACCAATTTCTCGGCTCCAAAGAGCTTACAACTCGATCCCGCAGGACCACTCAATCTCCTTCAAGACCTACAACTCAGGCCCAAGACCCTACAACTCAGTGATTCAGCGATCACCTACCTCAGGCTCAAAAGCCCTACACCTCAGGCTGGAAGGACAACCCTACACTTAGATCCAAAGTGGATACTACACTCAGATCAACAAATGATCCTACCTCAGCCTTTATAACACAGACTTACCACTCAGATTCTACACAGAATCCTACACTCAGATCCAAGACTGGATCCTACAAAACATAGGAATGTTGAGAAACAATTAGACACTAGAGAGTTTTCTCTGTGTCTGTCTTCCCGGGCTGAGCAGATTTCAGCCCTATCTTCTTCACAGCAACAAGTTGAAAAGATCTTTAGTACTGGACGGCTTGTGCTGGAATTAACTCAGAATCAAAATTCTGATCTGCTGTTGAAGACAATGAATCTGTAAATTTTGTATCTTCTTCAACCAGCTACCCTGACTTGCAGACTTCTAAAGGCTCTGCTTCTCTTCCCAATCAGAAATCGATTCTGAACTTGCTGTCGCTGATGAATATTGCAACAGCTAACTCTTGTCGCTTTCAGGTTCACTGATCAGAACTTGTTCTTCAGGCTCGATGTTAATGACAGGAAGAAGACGAAATTCCGCCGCTATGCGTATTCAAAAAACCCTAAAAGCTTCTTCCCTTTTAGCAAAACTTATCCTTTTATAGTCAGCAGATCAACGACTCTTTATACTGCCCAGCCTAAAAAGGACGAGTTACCACCTTCCATTTGCAGAAAACGACAACAGCTGTCCGTCGGCGCCATTAAAGGCATACTGCAGCTTTCCCGCAAAGAATTTGAATTGCGTTGACTTTGTTGACTTTTGCTGACGTCAGTCATTCTGGACTTAGCCAAATTCACAGAATCACTCCAGGCGTTGAGTGTGTTGAGTGAACTGGTTTCACTCAACGATTCTGGACTTAGCTTATTCTTCAGCTCTTTCTGCATCCATGACGTTGAGAGCGTTGAGTGGTTGACCTTCACTCAACGTCATTTGTCTTAGCTCCTTCTGAACTCTGCCAACTACTGAGGCGTTGAGTGAACTGACTTCACTCAACGCTTCTGAACTTGAAAACTTTTCTTTTGAATGAAGGCATTGAGTGTGTTGACTACACTCAACGCTTCCTGTCTCAACCTCATCTTTTGACTAGACGTTGAGTGAACTGACTTCACTAAACGCTACAGGACTTAGTCAAATCCCCGTTTCTTCTTAGGCTTTGACTATCCAGGCTTATCTCAACGCTTTCTGTCATTTGGCGTTGAGTGAACTGGCTTTACTCAACGCTTTTGTACTTGAACAGATTTTTCTATTTATCTTCTTGGGCTTTGACAGAATCAGCATGACGTTGAGTGAAGTGGCTTCACTCAACGCTTTTGGACTTAGAATCTTTTCCTTTGACAGAATCTCTCTGGCTTTGACTGCTTGAGCTTGTCTCAACGCTATCTGTTATTTGGCGTTGAGTGAACTGACTTCACTCAACGTTTTTGTACTTAGCTGATTTTTCTTTGCCAGAAACTCTGTGGCTTTGACTGAGGCAGCTTTACTCGATGAATTTGCTGCCTAGCGTTGAGTGAGTTGACATCACTCAGCGCCTGTGGACTTAGCCACTTTTTTGTCTTCCATTGTTGATGCTTTGACAGATTAAGCTGTATTCAGCTCTTTTTGTGCTATGGCGTTGAGTGAACTGTCTTCACTCAACGTTTGTAGACTTAGGCAATTTCTTGTCTTTCCAGCATCCTTCTTTGTGTCCATCTGTGCACTCAATGTGACAAGGACTATCTTGCATTCATGAATTTAAACACACATCAAATACAACTATGTGTATGTCATTGACTTGTTTGACTTCTTACAAATCTGGGACATTGAGATCGATGGACCCAACAACCACCCTCCTGCATCTTTAGGCCGTATAATCGTTGTTTCAATAACAGCCTCATGGTCAACGACTTATTCATGTAGAGTCCCTCAAGCTTCTCCCACAATGTAACAGTAAACTCTTCAATACCAATGTTGAACAACACCTTGTCATCAATGCACATCCTGATAGCGCTGGTGGCACGCTCATCCATCTTAATCCACTCAGAATCCTTCACCGGAGCGGGAAAAGAATCACGCTCACACAACACTTGGATCAACCCCTGCTCAACCAGCATGTCCTTGAGCCGAATCTGGCGTAGGCGGAAGTTCCCTCTACCGTCAAACTTCTCTATAGAATATCTGACGAACACTGTGTTCTTCGATGTCATAGCTGCCTGCAGTACCTTTAGGCGATATGATTAATTCACAGATCAGATCTGAGAAGATAGGGAGCAGACCAATGTCGTTGCCTACCGTTGACTCAAACCTAAACCGGAATATCCAATCAGTCACATACTCAGAACTTAACTCTGATACCACATGTTGTAAAATTTGGTACAAAATCCAGGCAACTATTAAATTGTAGGTAAACAAGTGCACAAACTAGCCACACAAATCCGGTTCGGATCCGGATCCGAACAAAACCTAAAAACCTACACACCTGTCCTTCTAGACATAAACAAAACAGCTGCTATCTGATGGATAGTCCAATCCCAGGGGCCTTCAATACCTGGGCTATGCTTTGCAATGCTTTCACACATTCTTATATCTTATAATCATGCTACAATGCTTGGACATGTACTGTACCATACAATCTGAGATGCTTTACTATGGTTTAGCCATAATTGCAGTACTTGCAGTCAACTATGCATACATTTATGACTCGGCTCCGGGGTACCTTGCGGCCTAATGTTGAAGTCAATGATGACAGTTTCCCTACCCACGAGGGCAATGGGCACTGGTCCCTCGTCAAATAGAGGGGTCTGTGACTTCTTTCACTGCTGATGGCGTTTTCCTGGATGTTTGCAATCTTCGACTTGGTTTGTATGCAGTTGTATTTAGTGGATCACTGGTCAGATTAGGTGTGTTTTATTTCTAAATTCTATGTTGTAAATAATCGAGTTTAAGTTGATAAGGTGAGGTTAGCAAAATATATTTTGGGTAGTCTTTATTTTAAGGATAGACCGGTGGTTGGTCCTATGGAATGAGTTGTATATTTTTTCTCCCTATGAAATAAAAAATAAACATTCCCCCCAAAAAGTATGATGTTGTAGGAGATTTGGGGTGTTTGAGGAGTTACACCCAAATTCGGAATAAATTTGATAGCTCGTAGGTGTATCAAGATCGAGAACAAGTAACTTGCACTGCATTGAACGAAAATTAAGATACAATCAGGAGAGACTCCTGCCAATCATCCGGAGGCTGAGTCCTACTTGACAGTCCACTCTCCAAGAGAGCCAAACAGTCAAGACTCCAAAGATAAGAACGACTCCATCCCTACGGCTCCTTATATAGATGGAGCCCCCTTACTACAAGACAAAACACTAAAATAATACAATAAGGAAATAAGTCGTTGAGTGACTCCTGCAAGGCGAGGCCAAACGTCTGAGTATAAGCACGAGACGTGTTCCATATTGCAAATATGTATCAACACCCACGACTTGAAAATTGACCTTATCCTCAAGGTCGAGGCGGTACGGAGCCCATGAGCGCAATGTGGAGACTTAGGCAGCTCCTCTTGTGGGCGGTTCTGGTGAAACATCAGTAACTGAGAGGCATCGTGGTGGGATGGTTGTTGTAGAGTTGACATAGGACTGTCTGATAGGAGAGTCCATGCCATGCCGATAATATATCTCAGCCTCAAGGCCGAGCGAGGTGCACGCCAGTTGGGCCAGGGTCTCAGGCGGAGGCTGGATGCTGTGAAGACCGAGGGCGGAGCCCCATTCAAATCCTAAACGATGGTTATGGGGCCGGAGATTAGGTCGATGAGGTGGGGGTAGTGATGAGTGGGAAGGAAATCTGATGAGAAGTCAGGTCAAAGTGGTAGAGTTACTAGAGGCGAGAGTAGGGTAATAGTGTGTTCGAGAGATGTTGAACGCGAGGACATGCAGGTAGGGGTATCTAAGAAACCACGGGGAGCAAAAAAAACATGTGACAATGCGTGAGAGGTTGGTGAGGCGCCTGGTGGATCCTCTATCACGGATATGTCGGAAGGCGGGTAAATGAGAGGGCAACTGGTGGGAATCAGTGGGTGGAGGAAAATTATGGGGGTGCCGACCACGATCGGCAGTGGGAGAACGAAGGAGGTGTCAGACAAGGAGGAAGTGGCGGCGGTACTAATGGTCGAAGACCCACAGAGGGGTGGCAAATGGAAGGGATGGAGGAGGCTCGTCGGGAAGTAAAGTGGCGTGGCGGGGCTGTAAGGAGGCGTGTG
The DNA here is from genome assembly GCA_039583875.1 of Platanthera guangdongensis. NCBI lineage: Eukaryota > Viridiplantae > Streptophyta > Magnoliopsida > Asparagales > Orchidaceae > Platanthera > Platanthera guangdongensis. Next base: position 151,277,214 of record CM077165.1, read on the forward strand.
GAAGAAGAAGATGACGAAGCTCAAGTGCCATGTCGCGGAGAGTATCCAGGGCAGCTTCCACTTGATCGCAGCGAGCATGCACTGAGTCTGGAAGGAGTGCCATGGAGGGAAGTGTCACAACCCGCATTTTCTCAATATTAATAAATTATCCGAGTAGGAGAAAATACACGTCGTGATGTCACGCTGTGCAGGGAACAACTGCAAACGCTCAGCTAAAACCGACTATTCATTTATTTTCATAAAAGACAAACATTGTGTTTGGAGAACATAATTTTAAATTTAAATTTTCAAAAACCGCATCCCTCGCTTTAGTGAAAATTTAAGTCTAAAATTATGTTTTCCAAACACAATGTTATGTCTTTTATGAAAATAAATAAATTGTCGGTTTTGCCAGAACATCTGCAGTTGTCCCCTACACGGCGTGACATCATGTAACGCCCCAATTTTCTTAAGGCAGGAAATGGAATTTGGAGGCTATCGCCCGACGGTAGCTAGGTACCGCGCAGCGGTAGCTCCATTGTTAGCGTCGACAGGGTTGAGAGCGTTGAGTCAGGTGAGGTGACTCAACGCCTAGGCTACGCACGACGATAAGTTTGTAGCGCGCGGCGTTAGCCATTTTATTGCCCGAGCTCTCGGGAAGTTAACGCCCAACGGTAGGGTTACCACAGGCGATAGCTTGACAATTTTTTTGTCAAAGCGCTCGGGTTACTACCGCGCGATGGTAATAGTTATCGCGTGGCGGTAGCAGGGGTGGTCGTGATGTAACGGTCGATAGCTACCGCGAGACGCTAACATCCTAACGCTCGACATTAGCGAAGCTATAACGGCGTGACCACGTGTCGGGCTGTGATTGGAAGGTTTGGGCGGTTACGCTCGGAACGAGGCGTTGAATGAAGGTACCGCGCGGCGGTAGGTAGTTACCGCGCGGCGGTAGGTAGTTACCGCGCGGCAGTAGCTAGTTATCGCACGACGGTAGCTTTTTATATATGTCTGGTTTGGCCGTTTCTCTTCATCTTCTTTTGGAGAGGAGTTGGTGGCCAGGGTTTCTAGAGGAGCAGCAGCGCCAGTAAGGAGGGTTCTCGCTGCCGTTAGAGATTCAGAGCCCGGATTCACAAAGCGAGTTCGGATCTACGGAGGCAAGCCCGGAGTGGTCGTTTTCAACCGTCTAGATTTCTCCCATGGCGCCAAAGAGGACATCAAGGGTAATGATCCCCTTCTTTGGACATGTGAAGTCCTTTGTTTTGGCATTAGAGGGTAGACACTCTACGAATATGTGGATGTGGTTCTTCCGATGGGTAGATCTGTGTATTCCCGTTAGTTTCCATTTATATCTGAAATCGAAGTACGAAATATGCATGCTGTGTGAAGCCCATCCAGACGGGTTGTTCTGGATTGGTGATGTTTTGTAAGTTTTGTATGCCGGAGAAGACACCGTGGTTATCGCGTAGATTTTAGAGTCACGGGGTGTGCAGTTGACATTGCGTTGAGAGTACTGGGGGTAGTCTCCAGGAAAACACCCGTTTAAGGGAAGAAGTGATAGTCTTACCCTACCGCGCGACGGTAGCTCCCTGTGAGCGTTGTATTATTTGCTGAGAAGTCTGTCTCGCGGAGACCTGAGGGCAATTATTGTGAGGCATGTCTCGTTGAGACCTGTGGGCCAAGCTTGTGGGCGTGAGCTTAAATTGCTCAGCTTTGGTAGCCATGAGTGCTATCCTAGGATCCTTACAGAGTTATGGATCATGCGGAAAAGGGAAAGGGGACGCTGACCCGCGTCGGGCCTGCGTGCCAGACGATTTGAGCAGGGGATATGGCTGAACTGTACCCTCCCCTATGCCGGTCGACTTGGAGTGGTCATGTGTACATCACATGACTTGTAGCACTGGAGCGTTGTCTCTGGCCTTGGCCCTTGTGAGACTAAAAGCTCAAACGTTGTTGACCGTCACAGAGAATGGTGGTGCGACCCTTGTGGTTTTGTGCACCAAGAGTGTGCCTGAGAGCACGGGGTGTTGGGCTTTTTCGCCAACGTTTGTGTCTAACGGTGCTTAAGTTGTACGTTTTGATTGCCATCTTATGATTATACTAATGCCTGCAGGGAAGGAGCACCTGCACCCCGAGTGAGGGGTTGAGTCGTTATAATTTGGTCAGCTAATGCTGACCGTTGCTTTTGTTTGCCACCGTTGCGGTGGAATGTTGCATGCAGGTACTGCTGAGCCAAGTGGGAAATAGCGGGCTGGAGCCCAGAAATGCTATGCTGGCCCTTAAGGCCTAAGCGAATTACTTGTGTTATTTTATCGTTCATGTGTGGCCGGCCTGCGCGTCAAAGTATGTAATATATTTTAATTCAATTTGAACATTGTAAGGCCTTAAGACCAAGACCTTCTTTGTGTATTTGTTTTACATTCCTAATTGTGGTAGTAGACATTTATGTTGTTGTTGGGTTCTATTTATAACCTTTAAATTACTTCCGCTAGAATGCACTCTGTGTTAGGATGCGAAATATTGGATTATGATTTCAATTTAATAACTTCTTGGTCTGTCCGTAGTATAGAGCGTCGGCCCCCCCAGCCGGACCTTCTGTTATAACAGAAGGTCCGCTGGACCTCCCTCTGATACCAACTTGTAACACCCCAATTTGTCACATAACATATAACAGAGCAGTTACAGGGTAGTTCACGGACAAATTCTTTTAAGGGGTGGTGAGCACTTATATGTGCGTCACCGTTATAATATGAAAAGAACCCATGAATGTCCACTTAGAAATAAAAATACACATGTTTGAGCAACCTGAGAGTTCATATGATTGTTTTTTGGCAATTGTTTGTCACATAATTGAGTGTTTCATGATTATAGGTGACTGGGAGTGGTGCAGTGCAGTCACAATGTCAGCACTCTGTGGAGAGAAGTGCGCTTAATGACATGACTGCAACCCCTCCTTCGGCTGAAACCATACGAATGATAGTGGAAGCAGTGTTCACTATGATCAATGCCCAACATGGAAGGCATGTGCAACCCCCTGTCCTTGGGGTGGCTTCAATGCTGGTTGGTGCTCTTGAGCAAATGACAATTAGAAGATCATCAGATCAGCAGTTGAACATGCTTTTGGCCCAGGGGACACACTCTGTTGACGAGTATTTGCATGTGTTTGTCATGATAAGGCACTACTCATGGTTTGAGTTGGAGGACGAGCAAAGTATGGTAAATAGATTTTATAACGGTCTGCGTGATGAGTTACGACTTCTCTTGTTAGGACCAAAATTATTTGGATTGCGAGCGTTGGTGGAGTCGGCTAGATCTTTGGAAGTAAATTTGGCAAAAATCCACCAGACGCCAGTGTGCACGGTACCGAACCCTATAAGTCCTACTAAGGTTAAATACTGTGGGAGGAGGAGGCAAAAATATAGAGCATCGACTAGTCAGGATCCATATGCTTGCCATATTTATGGAAAGTCAGGACACCTTATCCGCGACTGTCGTGCTAATGCCCCGAAGATAAAGAAAACTAAGTCAGGAGCAGTTACAGGGCAAGTTGCACTAACTTGCTTTACGTGTGGCAAGATATGATATATTGACAGAGAATGTCGGAGTGGTACTCCAGTGGCAAAGGAGACCAGATCTGGAGCAACTGTTGGGCGAGACACAATTATATGTTACACTTGTGGTAAGCCGGGACATATAGCCCGTGACTGTTGGAGTGGGCTTCCGAAGACCAAGAAAGAGGCTGGGGGCCATAAGCAAAAAGACGAGATGACATGTACTGTTTAGTTTATAACTACTATACCTATGACATGATTAGTTTCCGATCTATGACTTGTTTATAGTAGGCTTTACTCTACCCTTTGTTGTAGAGAGCATTGTTCGTTGCAGGGGATTCTCGCTCTTTAGCAACGAAGGTCTTTGTGTGGTTCATCCTATTGCTTTCCATTGTATCTATTATGTATATACAAACCAAACAAAAACATAGTTGTTAAAGATTGTAGGTGGTGTAACCCCAGGGGTCACACTAGGACAGAACATCGAACGCGAGACTAAGTTAGCCGTTCTTGAGAGCGCAGAATTGTTATCAACTCTATTAGAGGCTACAAATCCCAAACCTGGTTTTGGTCAGTGTTCTGGTAGTGTCGGAATTTGCCGACGTGTTCCCCGAAAATTTCCCTGGAGCTCCACCTCAGAGAGAGAGAGATCAATTTCACCATTGAGTTGGTTCCTGGTGCCAAGCCGGTGCCGCGGTCCCCTTACTGCTTAACACTGAGAGAAATGACGGAGTTGAAGGCGCAACTTCAAGAATTGATAGAGTAGAGGTATGTGCGTCCAAGTTCGTCACCTTGGAGTGCCTCAGTCCTATTCGTGAAGAAGAAGGATGGAAGTCTGCAATTGTGTATCAATTATCGGAAACTCAATAAGCTAACGAAGAAGAATAAGTACCCGATTCCGAGAATCGATGATTTGTTTGATCAACTAGTTGGATCGACTGTGTATTCAAAGCTGGATTTGAAGTGTGGTTACTATCAACCAAGAATCATGGAGAGTGATATTGCCAAGACGGCGTTCAGTACACGTTATGGGCATTATGAGTTCGCTGTCATGCCTTTCGGGCTGACGAATGCGCCATCAGTATTTATGGATCTAATGAACATGGACGTTTAAGGAGAATTTGGATCGGTTCGTGATTGTGTTCATCGATGATATCCTAGTGTACTTCCAATCCGAGGATAATCATGCAGAGCACTTGCATATTGTTCTGGAGATCTTGAGAAGTAATCAGTTGTACGCCAAATTCTCTAAGTGTGAGTTTTGACTATCTTCTATAACATTCCTTGGTCATATTGTCAGTGGTGAGGGTATTGCAGTGGGTCCAGCAAAGGTTACTGCAATACGAGAGTGACCTGTGTTGCCTTTTGTGACGGAAGTCCGAAGTTTTCTGGGGCTTGCCGGCTACTACAGGCGTTTCGTAGAGAACTTCTCGCGGATAGCGTTACCTCTCACGACCCTGATGAGGAAGAATCAGAAATTTTTTGGTCGCCAGCGTGTGCTCAAGCTTTCGAAGAACTGAAAAGTCGCCGGACCACGACGCCTATTCTATGTTTTCCATGTGTGACAGAAGGCTTTGAGATCTATAATGATGCTTCAGGCAGCTACTTAGGCTATGTTTTGTTACATCATGAGAGAGTTATAGCTTATGGTTCGCGCCAGCTGAAGGTGCATGAGAGGAATTATCTGGTCCATGATTTGGAGTTGGCGGCCGTGATATTCATGCTGAAGCTCTGGAGGCACTATTTGAACGGAGTGAAGGCCGACATTTATATAAATCATAAGAGCTTGAAGTACCTATTGGATTAAAAGGATTTGAATATGCGTCAACGAAGATGGATGAAGTTCCTTGGGGACTACACCTTCAAGATACACTATGTACCTGAGAAGGGTAATGCATTTGCTGAAGCGTTAAGTGCAGGGTTCCCGCTCAGGCCAACAGGTTATTGATGCTTGACGAGCGTCTTGTTCGGGATTTAGAGACCCTAGAGATCTCCTGTGTTGAAAAGATGTCTGGTGCTGAAGCACGATTGAACTGGACGGAAGTGCAGTATGACCTGACAGATCGGATTCGGTAGGCTTTGGAGTTGGATGACAGCATGAAGCGGTTCATGGTTGAGGCTTTGGATGGGTCAAATGCCCAATTTGCTGTCAATGATGAGCAGTTATGGAAGGACAGTCGTTTGTGCGTCCCAAATGTGAGTAAATTACGAGAGGAGTTGATGTATGAGGCTCATTACATCAAGTACTCAATCCACCTGGGAAGCACACAGATGTACAAAGACATGAAAAAGCTATTCTGGTGGCCCGTGCTGAAAAAGTATATAGCGATGTATGTAGCGAAATGTCAAACTTGCGCCTTAGTGAAAGCTGAATGCCAGAAGCCCGGAGGAAGGATTCTAGATCGTTTGACTAAAGTGTCGCACTTCATCCCGAATAAGAAGGATGATTCGGTGGATAAGCTAGCAAAGCTGTATGTGGAGAATATTGTTCGTCTACACAGCGTGCCTCGTAACATCGTGAGTCACCGGGATGGGCGCTTCACGTCTAATGACTGGAGGTTAGTACATCAGTTGTTCGGGACCAAGCTGAAGTTCAGTACAACATTTCATCCGCAGACAGATGGTCAGATCAAGAGAGTCAACAGGACGATGGAGGACATGCTTCACATGTGTGCCTTGGATTTGGGGAAAAGGTGGGAGGATCACCTATATATGATTGAGTTTGCGTACAACAACAACTACCAGACGAGTATTCTAATGGCACCCTTCGAGGCCCTTTGTGGTAGGAAGTGTCGTACTCCGTGTCATGGTTGGAGACTGGCGAGTTCAAGTTGTACAAGCGGAAGGACATCGAAGATGCGACTTCGATTGTGCATACAATCCAGGAGCGATTGCTGATTGTACAAGATAGGAAAGCTAAGTACTATGACGCCAAACACAAAAACGTCGAATTCGCCGTGGGAGATTGAGTATACTTGAGGATCAAACCGTTTAAGCGTGTGTCGAGGATTCGTCGACTAAAAAAGCTAAGTGCAAGATACCTTGGGTCGTTTGAGGTGCTGGAGCGCGCTGGTGAAGCGGCTTGTTGAAGCTTTCAACGGAACTGAGTGATCTGCATGACATATTCCAAGGTACACATTCACATTAAGGATGTGGTGTTGCAGAAGGCAGTACAAGAGCCTACGCTAGTGATTGCTGCAGATCAAGTACCGGTGGAGGGTGGGTTGACAACGAAGGTCAAACCCATTCGCATTAAGGATGTGCATGTCTAGCGACTTCGTAATAAAGAGATCATGATGGTCAAGGTCCGGTGGGACAACTGTGGCTGAGAGGAGATTTCATGGGAGCGGGAGCAAACCATGAAGTCAGAGTTCCCCGAGTTATTCGATTGAGGTACACAGTTAATGTTGATCAAATTCTTTAGTTTCCTGCATGACTTAATTTCGGGACGAAATTTCTTAAGTGAGGGAGATTTGTAACGCCCCAATTTTATTAAGGCATGAAATGGAATTTGGAGGCTATCGCCCGATGGTAGCTAGGTACCGCACGGCGGTAGCTCCATTGTTAGCGTCAACAGCGTTGAGAGCGTTGAGTGAGGTGAGGTGACTCAACGCCTAGGCTACCGCGCGGCGGTAGTAGTTATCGCGTGGCGGTAGCAGGGGCGGTTCTGATGTAACAGTCGATAGCTACCGCGAGACGCTAGCATCCTAACGCTCGGCGTTAGCGAAGCTGTAACGGCATGACCACGTGTAGGCCTGTGATTGGATGGTTTGAGCAGTTGCGCTCGGAACGAGACATTGAATTAAGGTACCACGCGGTGGTAGCTTTTTATATATGCCTGGTTTTGCCGTTTCTCTTCATCTTCTTTTGGAGAGGAGTTGGTGGCCTGGGTTTCTGGAGAAGGAGCAGCAACGCCAGGAAGGAGGGTTCTCGCCGCTGCTAGAGATTCGAAGCCCAGATTCACAAAGCGAGTTCAGATCTATGGAGGCAAGCCCAGAGCGGTCGTTTTCAACCGTCTAGATTTCTCCCATGGTGCCAAAGAGGACATCAAGGGTAACGATCCTCTTCCTTGGACATGTGAAGTCCTTTCTTTTGGAATTAGAGGGTAGACACTCCACGAACACGTGGATGTGGTTCTCCCGATGGGTAGATCTGTGTATCCCCGTTAGTTTGCATTTAGATCCGGAATCGAAGTACGTAATAGTCATGCTGTGTGAAACCCATCCGGACGGGTTGTTCTGGATTGGTGATGTTTTGTATGCTTTGTATGCCGGAGAAGACTCTGTGGTTATCACGTAGATTTCGGAGTCACGGGGCGTACAGTTGACTGCATTGAGAGTACTGGGGGTAGTCTCCAGAAAAACACCCGTTTAAGAGGAAGAAGCGATAGTCTTACCCCTACCGCGCGGCGGTAGCTTCCTGTCAGCGTTGTATTATTTGTTGAGAAGCCTGTCTCGTGGAGACCTGAGGGCTATTGTTGTGAGGCCTGTCTCGTTGAGACCTGGGGGCCAATTTTGTGGGCGTAAGCTTAATTTGCTCAGCTTTGTTAGCCATGAGTGCTAGCTTAGGATCCTTACTAAGTTATGGATCATGCGGAAAAGGGAAAGAGGATGCTGACCCGCGTCGGGCCTGCGTGCCGGACGATTTGAGCACGGGATATGGCTGAACTGTACCCTCCCCTATGCCGGTCGACTTGGAGTGGTCATTTGTACATCACATGACTTGTCGTAGCCTTGGGGCATTGTCTCTGGCCTTGACCCTTGTGAGACTAAAAGCTCAAACGTTGTTGACCGTCATAGAGAACGGTTGTGCGACCCTTGCGGTCTTGTGCACCAAGAGTGTGCCTGAGAGCACGGGGCGTTGGGCGTTTGCGCCAACGTCTATGGCTAACGGTGCTTAAGTTGCACGTTTTGATTGTCATCTTATGATTATACTAATGTCTGCAGGGAAGGAGCACCGCCACCCCGAGTGAGGGGTGGGGTCGTTATAATTGGTCAGCTAATGCTGACCGTTGCTTTTGTTTGCCACCGTTGCGGTGGAATGTTACATGCAAGTACTGCCGAGCCAAGCTGGAAATAGCGGGCTGGAGCCCAGAAATGCTATGCTGGCCCTTGAAGGCCTAAGCAAATTACTTGTGTTATTTTATCGTTCATGTGTGGCCGGCCTGCGTGCTGAAGTATGTGACACATTTTAATTCAATTTGAACATTGTAAGGCCTTAAGACCAAGACCTTCTTTGTGTATTTGTTTTACATTCCTAATTGTAGGTTTTATTTATAACCTTTAAATTACTTACGCTAGAATGCACTCTGTGTTAGGATGTGAAATATTGGATTATGATTTCAATTTAGTAACTCCTTGGTCTGTCCGTAGTATATGACGTCGGGCCCCGGTCGGACCTTCTGTTATATGTTATGTGACGAATGAGGGTGTTACACATCACGACGCGTATTTTCTCCTACTTTGATAATTTATTAATATTAAGAAAATGCGGGTTGTGACGGTTGGTATCAGAGGGAGGTTCTTAACGTCAAGAGGATCATCTAATCGATCGGTAGCCTAACGATATTGGTCTACAAAACTCTTAGCCACAAAAGAGTGAGTATCACCCGAATCAAAAAAATACGCGCCCATCTATTCTTAACTTTAAACTCGCCTATAAAATCACGCACCTAACTGATATAACAAAAATTCAATCTCACAATTATAAGTTATCAACTAGGTCAGAATCTAATCTGAAATCACCGGTGTAGATGACTGAGCTTCCTCCATGGTCAGTACCTTCAGCTTTCCCTTTCCCTTGTCCAAATGTTGCGGCTACGGCGGTAGTAAAGCCTACAGTGGAACCGCCAGCAACATGGGTTGAGACTGCGGGCATTCTGAATTCAAATGCCCCTTCTGACCGCACTGAAAACAAGTCTTATCCTTCTTTCAGCACCTGGCAAGATCGCGCCGATCAGCTTAGAAGTTAAAGAGTCTTTGTAGATTACTCTCACGAGACTACATCAGAAGGATGATCCTGATCTGCAACGCATTCGAAGTAGAATTGAAAAAAGGAGAATTACTGGATTTTTCTATAGATGATGATGGTACCTTGAAGTATCGAGGTAGATATTGTATTCTCGCTATTGTGGATATTCAGGCAAAGATTTGTAGTGAAGCACATTATTCTAATATTGCCTACCATCCTGGTTCTACAAAGATGTACCGAGATCTGAAGCATATTTGGTAGTTGGGTATGAAGAATGATATAGCAAAGTTCGTATCTGAGTGCTTCACTTGTCAGCGAGTTAAGACAGATCATAGGAGGCCTGGAGTTAAGTTAACACCATTGGATATACCGAGTTGGAAATGACAGAATATTTCTATGGATTTTATTACTGGTTTGCCGAGGTCAAGAGGTCACGATGTTTTATGGGTTATTGTCGACAGACTGATAATGTGTGCTCATTTTGTGTCTTTCAAGATCGATTATTGTAGTGAGAAAATACGGGTTGCAACAGGAAGATGGGTGAGGGCCGACAAAAAGCTGCAGAAGGCTCTCGAGGGCCGCCAAAATGCAGGAGGAGACGCGGGTGGGCTGATAAAATGCTGTGAAAGTTGCAGGAGGGTGGAAAGGATGAGGAGCGATGGTCGGAACACTGCAGAAGCCGCAAGAGGGCCTCCAGAAAGCAGTGAAGAAGCAGGAGGCCGCGGGAAGCCAATGTTGACGTCGCTGGACGCCGCAACAGCACTGTTGGAAGCTGTAGGCGGCGCTGGAATTGCCGGAGCAGTCGGCGGGAATGAGGATCGGGCGTAGACAACACGAAATAGTGGTTGCAACAAACGAACAGACAACGTCGTTTGAAACAGAGTATGCGGCGGATGCTGCAAATACGACGTGCAGAGGCTGTGACAGATGTGGCGTGTAGAGGATGTTGCGGTTGATGCAGTGCAAAGGATGCGACTGAGCAGGGGATGCCTGCGGAACCCTAATCGAGGGTAGGTCGGACCAGTTGATAGCTCGTAGGTGTATCAAGATCGAGAACAAATAACTTGCACTGCATTGAACAAAAATAAAGATATAATCAGGTGAGTACTCCCTCCAAGCATCTGGAGGCTGGGTCCTTCTTGACACTCCACTCTCCAAGAGAGCCAAACACTTAAGACTCAAAAGATAAGAAAGGCTCTACCCTTATAGTTTCTTATATAGATGGAGCCCCTTACTAGAAGCCAAAACACTAAAATAATACAATAAGGAAATAAGTCGTTCAGTGACTCTTGCAAGGAGAGGCCGAATGGCTGAGTGTAAGCATGAGACGTATTCCATAGTGCAAATACGTATCAAAATTCACCATGAGACTGATGAGGTTTCAATTGTTGCATGTGTTTTGTATAGTTCATGAAAGGATAAAGTGGTAGATGGAACAACATCACTCATGTCACACATGTTTAGATCATGAACTTATTAATTTTGCGATGATTGAGACATCATGAGATGTCTGTTCTGATGTGAAATAGGGAAACTTAAATGTAAAATTTCAGTGACACTTGAACACACTATAAATTTTGGTGTAAACATGTAATGTATTGTGGTCATGTATTTATCTCAAATTATACATGTCATTGATGAGACAAGTGCTAACCTGGGGTATATTCAGGGTGCTTGGGAGGAGGGGTGTCATTACAAAGGTCGGACCTCACTACCCTTTTTTTTTAAAAATTACTTGTGCTTGTAGGAAAGATGACAATGGGGAAAAAGTTGCTAACATTGGGAGCAATGTTGGATCCAAAAAATTACAAATGGAGATGCACAAATTTTTTTCCCTAAATGTAATAGTATATTAAATGTTACATTGATGACACTACAAAGACATAAAAAATTTCATCCAATTGTCAAAATTGGAAAATACAAAATATATGAAAAAAAACTACAATTGTTTAGGAGACTAGGACGAGTCTTCATTTTTTGAAAACGATCGATCGCATCATCATCAAAAACTTCCAAAAAAAACATCTCTCACACTAAAAGTAACCAAGGAATCATTCAACATTTGATCGCTCATACTATTTCACAATTTGTTTTTAACATAATTCATACCTGAGAATACTCTTTCAACACTTACAGTAACCATGAGAAAAATTAACAAAACTTCAAAAGCTTGTAGATTTGCTGACAATCAACGTTCTTCTCAACTTCAGAAAGTTTCATAGAGAGATGACAAAGATCATTCAAATCAAAAAATTTCTCACCACTTCTCATATCAATATGAAGTTGTTGACTTGACAAATCAAAATTAAACGATTCCGAACTTGAAAAATCATCAGGATAAAACTATATAAGTCTTAGCATCTTTTGCTTATCAAAACAACCGAACAAGTTAATAAGAATCAAGCAAGCCATACAATGAAGTTACTCCTTACTCACCTCATCAAACCGGTTACAAATTTGTGCACTCTACAACAAACCGTGTTTATCTTTCTCGAGGAATATACTAATCGTCCATATTAGAAATTTGAATATCATGTTTTCCACCAAAAAAATCTTAAATATAGTGTCTCATCCATCATTTCTCAAGATTTGCAATTTTTTTTGTCAAACTAACAAAATGAATAACTTACAATATCTTGATCCTTTCTTTGCAAAACAAAATTGGACTCATGTGTGTACCCAAATATATTTGTCATCACGTGAACCATTAAAACAAAGTTAAATGATTCTAATGCAAACAACATATCATACTCTTTCTAATCTTGAAAAGTGTAGCAATCATATCAAAATATAATGAAATAATATGCATTAATATTTTGTGATGTGATCCGCAACCATATCAAAACCTATATCTTCCACCACCGACAAAAGGATCCCCTAGAAACACTAATTGTGATATCATTCTTGAACAAGTAACAAATAAAACAAATGCATCTTTCTTTTCAACATTATATTCAATCAAACCAAACATTTCAAACTGTTATAACATACCGACAGTCCCGATCTCCTATTTGTCTATTAAGGAAAAAATGAAATCTTGGTTGACATGGATCACTTAGCATATATGCTTTCCTCACTACATCTTGCTCTTTAAAAGGATAGGTCGATATACTTTTTCTATTTTCCCGAATCATGTGGAAGCATCTCAACGTCATATACAGACTCCACTATAATATCGAGGGTTCATCTTAGAGTTGATCGGAGGTGGGGGAGTTATAATGGTGTGCGCTATTTGAGAGGAGGAAAACCCGCAATTATGTGATTGAATGGATGATGATGCCATAGTGGAGGAAGAGGAGCGGAAATGAATAGAAAGAAAGGGATAGAGGACATACCCGGTGAGAGCCTTAGTTTGGGACGTAAGGTCGATCCTCGCAGAGGTTGCAACTACTCAACCGAGAATGGATGTGAGAAGCATAGTTGTTTATTCAAAGGGTTAATCTGATGTTCATTTGAGTGAATGGTAAGGAACATTTGAGAAGAGATTGTAATGCTAATGATGGAAGTATTGTGCCGAGCACTCAAACACGAGTTGTTTAGGTCATTAGACATTAGGTGAGTCCGTGAGGGGGAATAGGGAAGGGGTACATGCCACTCAGCTATTTTTGTGATGTGATGAAGGCGGATGCATATTATTTTTGGTGTGCAATTAGCCGAGTTTGGTAAGCACATAGCCAAAGTTGTTCTACGAATAGCTGATGTTAGTGTACGAATTGCTGAAGTTAGTCTACCAATAATCAATTTTTTGTGTGCTTATAACAAATCGCAAAATGTGGTGGTGGTGGGGGGGGGGTGTCAGTGTCCCTTTGCCCCCCCCCCCCCCCCCCCCCCCCCCCCTATGGATCCACCCATGCCCCGAAGGGAAAGTTATCTAGTGTAATGCAATAGTGATAAGTATATACTATTGATTATAGATAATGTATCATAATTCATTATGATGGAAAATTTTGTAGTGAGCTATGCACATACTATATGTTTATCCTATTGCATTGCTAATGATAATTCTGTTTCTAGTTCATGTTTGTTGGTTTGACTATATGAATTCTTTATTATGCCTCCTTTTGCACGTGCTGTGTCCATGGGTTTAGGTCATACAAAAGTCACATACAATGGCAGTGGGAGGAGGCCAGGGTGCTACAATATATTATATTAAAAAACACTCATGTGATGTATTTAGTGGCACCATATTTAAGGTTTTCATTACACTTTATTGCAAATTTTTTATAAATTCTAATCACAACATTCATCTTAATTGTTTTTTGATTTATTTTCCATCTCACATCAATTTGTTGTTTTCATATATGCAGAAGGGTATCTGAAGATTATGCTTTGCAGACCAAAGAGATTATTAATGAACTTCTAAGAGCAATATCAGAAAGCCTGGGACTAGAAGAAAGCTTTATAGAGGAGTCTCTAGACCTTGCCTCGGGGAGTCAAATACTTAATGGAAATTTTTATCCTCCATGCCCACAAGCAGAGTTAGTCATGGGTTTGCCTCCTCACTCTGATCCCGCCATTTTCAGTCTTCTCATACAAAACAACACAACCTGCAATGGCCTCCAAGTGCTGCACAATGATAAATGGGTTATAATTGATCTTATCAAGCCGTCTTTCTTATTTCTTCTAGGAGATCACATCGAGGTATATTCATTTTATGATATTTAAGTCTTCATATTTTGATGATATGTAATTCTCACTCACATTTAGATATACATCAAAAATACATACCATTTGTTTATTTGTAAAGGATTAAATTGGCAATTCAATTTATTAAACCTAGATCAACCAAGAGAAGTGTTGGGAGTTCCAGCATGATGAACCTTAGCATCAGTAATCCTAGCTCATCCAAGAGTTGTGTTGTAAAGGTGGGCGGTGCCCTGTTGCTACCCATCCTAAATGTCGGGCGGCCACCCAACAATTACTCTGACTATTCCCTGCAAAATGGCTGGTTGGACCTTGGACTGACCTGGACCGTCCAGTTGGACCCATGTAGGCTAGTCTTTCAATGAGGGTTGGGAAAGAATTAGGTATGAAAAAAGTGAAGGTGCAGAAAATGATCTAAGAATCTTAATGTAATTGTTGAAGAATGGAATAAACCATGTATATACTTCTTAAGAATCAAATTATAAGTGTGAGTACAAATATATATAGAGAGAGAAATCCCTATTACAAGATGTGAGACTATTATAAGAGAAAGAAGAAAGCCTATAATGGGACACTAAATGAGCATTCACAAGATTTGTTTTCTAACACTCCCCCGCAAGCTGGAACGTACAAGTCGTAGGCACCAAGCTTGAATAAGAACTGATAGTATAACGGCCGAGAGAGTGCTTTAGTCAGGATGTCAACAACTTGTCTTGTAGCGGGAACATGCTCAAATTCTATCTTCTTTGATTGAACTTTTTCTCGAATGAAGTGACAGTCAACTTCAATATGCTTTGTTCGTTCATGGAAGACAGGATTCTTGACAATGTATTGCAGCTTGACTGTCACAAAATACGGTCGCTGGAGATGAGAGTTTGAGTCTCAAATCATTGAGAAGACTTTTAAGCCAGGTTAACTCATGTACAACAACAGCCATATCCCGGTACTCGGCCTCAGCAGATGAGCGAGCAACAGTGGTCTGCTTCTTGTTACGCCAGCTAATAAGGTGTTCACCGAAATATGTACAAAAACCAATTGTGGAACGCCTATCATCAAGAGAAGCTGCGTAGTCAACGTCAAAATACGCAACAAGAGATAGAGAGGCCAATGGTTTGTAAACGAGTCCTTGTTCCGGAGCAATCTTTAGATATCTGAGAATGTGCTCAACAGCTTGGAGATGAGATGTCCGAGGAGTATGCATGAAACGACTCATAACCCCCACAACTAATGAGATGTCAGGTCGAGTAACCATAAGATAAATCAGCTTCCCCACCAAGCGTCGATAGTATTATGGATTTGTAAGCGGTTGGTCGGAAACAGAACCATGTGCAGAGAGCTTATGATTTACATCCATAGGGGTGTCCGTAAGTTTGTACCCTGAGTAGCCAACATCTTGAAGTTAGGTCAATACAGATTATACAGTACTTTCGTTAGGATAAGACAAGACCATCAGATCGTCCTGCGACCTCAAGCCCAATGAAGTATCAAAGATTTCCCAAGTTTTTTTGTCTGAAATGTTGAGTTCAAATGTTGCTTGATTTTTTGTATCCCCGCAGAGTCGTCATCAGTAATTAGGATATCATCAACGTACACAATGAGAATCACAGTCCCTGTTGACTGATGACGGGTGAAGAGAGAGAGAAGTCGGTCGAGCTCCGTGTAAAACCAACTTCGCAAACAAGCTTGCTGAATTTCTCAAACCAAGCACGCATGGGCTTTTTGAGACCATATATAGACTTCCGGAGATGAAATACATGAGACTTCCCCGTGGTATCAAACCCGGGAGGTTAGTGCATATAGACAGTTACCTGGAGATCGCCATTGAGAAATGCATTTTTAATATCCAACCGGCGGAGGGGCCACTATCGATGGACAGTTAAGGAGATCAGGACCCGAACGGTATTCAACTTGACAACTGGGGAGAAGATTTCATCATAATCAAGGTCATGTTGCTGAGTGAAACCCCGAGCCACGAGTAGAGCTTTTAGGTGATCAACAGTCTCATCCGTAGCATGTTTGATAACAAATACCCACTTACAGCTGACACAGGACTGACTGGGAGGAAGAGGAACTAGATCCCAGGTTTGGTTAGCCCAGAGGGCAATCATTTCATCATCCATGACCGCGCGCCACCCCGGTTGCTGAAGCGCTTCCTGCACAGAATTAGGAATAGAAATGGAGGAAAAAGAGACGACAAATTTGTGGAGTGGTGGAGAGAGGCGAAGTAGAGATAGATAATTCGCCAAGGGATGAGCCGTAGAGGTTGATGCTGGATCAGCAGGCCGCGGGATGTCATCGGTAGAAGGGAGCTGCTGCAGGGAAGTATTCTTGGACTGACAACGAGTATAGACACGAAGAGGTGGTGGCGGTAGAGAAGGTACCGGTTGTGGTGAGGGAAGAGGTGGGATAGACGGAGTCGTGACCGTAACGACAGGACGAGCGACAGTGGAAGGTGGAGACGGAGTGGAAGGAGAGGAATGGAATGGTTGATCCTCAAAAAAGGCTATATCAGCCGAAACAGTCAGCTTATTGTCGGTAGGAGAGTTACAGACATAACCTTTCTGAGTGCGGGAATGACCAACGAACATATATTTGGTGGCGCGAGTAGCGAACTTGTCAGTAGGCGGACCAAGAAGGTGAACATAACATACATAGCCAAAGAAATGAGGTGTGAGAGAGAAAGGAGACTTGGAAGGAAAGAGGAGACTAAAAGGAGAGGCGGAGTCGAGAACGAACGAATGCATGCGGTTGATGAGATGACAGGCAGTAGAAGCCGCAAAGTTCCAATATTCTGTGAGCACCTGCATTTGAAACATGAGTGACCGGGCGGCATCGAGAAGGTGATGATTTTTTCGCTTAACCACACCGTTTTGCTAGGGGTATAAACACACGAGGTTTGATGTATGATGTCAAACTCGATGCATAAATTGGAGAAGGTGCAACTGGTGTATTCGCGAGCATTGTCAATGCGGATGATTTTTAATGCAGTGGAGAACTGCGTACGCGTCTCAGTAAGAAAAATACGAAAAACAGAAGTCAGTTCAGTACAATCATGAAGTAGATATAACAAAGTGAGACGCGGGTAATCATCAATAAATGTGATAAAATATTGATATCCAAAAACACTAAGGACTTTATAGGGTCCCCAAACATCAGAATGAATTAAAGAGAACGAAGTATCACTCCGAGTACGTGTAGGAGGGAAAGAAATACGATGATGTTTGCCGTAGATACATGATTCACGAGTAAACTCTTGCAATGAGACATCATGAAGATCCTTCTTGAGAATCGGGAGGGGAGCATGCCCAGGCGGCGATGCCAATCAATAATGGAGACAACAGAGAGAATGGTGGGTGGAACATCCAAGAGATACAGACCATTTGACAACCGCCCTTTACCAATGGTACTCCGTGTGTGGCGATCTTGCACAACAAAAGAGGAAGGAGAAAAAATATACAGCAGTCAAGTTCCTGAGTAAGACGACTAACTGATAGCAAATTGAAGGGAGATCCCGGAACATGAAGAGCCGAAGATAGAGGGGGAGTAGGAGTAAGTCGAAGATCAGCCGCGCCAAAGACCGAGTGGTGTCGCCATTTGCGACAGTAATGAACTTGGGATAAGCAGACTGTATATATTGCGGTGGTCTCTAGGATATAATATGGTGAGTAGCACCAGAGTCCATAATCCAGTGGGGGCTATAAGAGAGACAAGATATACCTTCAGTGGAGAAAGACGCAACCAAGCCAGACGAGCGACTGATAATGCCTTGGAGCTGTTGAAGCTGAGTGCGGAGAGCATTGATATCTTGCCCGGTAGAAGACTCAGAATCCTGTGGAGGAGCACTAGTGGGAGGAGTAGCAGCTGTAGTAGAGGCGACAAGGTGAGGAGGCAGACCATGCTTGCGGTAGCATGTAGCTTCAAGATGACCCTCTCGACCACAGTAAGTACATTTTAAAGTAGAGCGCCAAACACGTCCTCGTCCCTGAGACGTGTGGTGTCCTCCCCTAATTGAAGAACCACGAGCTGGAGTTGGAATGGGTAGCAGAGGCTGCTGAAGGAGAGGTTGTGAAAATTTTGTGGGGGCCTCAGATGGTGGTATAACTTTGAGCAGCATAAAACAAACATCCGACAGTGAGGGCGTTGTAGATGAGGAAAGAATCTGAGCCCGGACACTGTGGAGGTGGGGAGGAACTCATGCCATCATCATCGCAATTCCAACATCTTCCTTTTGCGTTCGTTGTGTAGCCAGATCCGTGGAGGGAAGCTGATGTTGTATCCAGGCCTCCACCAGAGTTTTGGCCTTAACAACGAAAGAGGTCAAGTCGCCTGTTGTCCCGGGATCCAGAGTTAGAAGCACAGAGATGATATCAAACAGATGTAGCAAGCTGTCTTTGCCAGAGTAGTGAGAGTGAAGCTCCTCCCACATCGCCTTAGCAGTCTCATGATACATGGCCATGCGATATGGCTAGGTATCCATGGAATTGAGGATCCAGGATTGAACCCGACCGTCATCACGTAACCACTCGTCAGTAGGAGTATTAAAAACATCCTGGGTAAGGTGATGAAAAATACCTTTAGTTTGTAGAACACGACGAATCGAATGCACCCATTCCACAAAGTTGTGCTTCTCACTGAGAGAGATGGTGGCGATCCGAAGCTCATCGCAGACTTAAGGAGAGGGAGCCGCAACACGAGCGGGAAGAGAGAAAGCAGCCGTGGAGTCCATGACAACAAGAGAAAGTCGCAGCTACTAGGGAGCAGCCGACGATTAGAGGAGCAACGGCTAGATTAAAGGAACATAGACTTGGGCAGAGGCCGACAAACAATAGGGTTGCGGGTAGAACAACACACAAGCAAGAGTAAGCCGCAGCGACTACAGGAGAGGCCGACGAACAAGAGGAGCTGCGGGTAGCGCAATACACAAGCAAGAGGAAGTCACAGTGACTAGAAGAGTAGCGGACAATGTTAGGCGGACTGAGTGCACGGCTGAGAGAGGCCGCGACTAGAAGAGAAGAGGCCACAGTTAGAAGAGAAGGCCGACAAAAGCAGTCTGCAGCGAGAAGAGAAGAGGCCGCAGCTAGAAGAGGTCCGACAAGAGTAATATGCGATTAGAAAAGAAGGGGCCACAACAGCTAGAGGAAACCACGCAAGAGCAGTCCGCGACAAGAGGACTCCGTGCAAGAGCAGTTCGCAGCTAGACAAGAAGAGGCCGCAACGGCTAGCGGAAAACCGCAACTGTAAGAGCAAGAAGACTCCGCGCGTCAAGAGAAGTTCAGCAAGCAGCCCGCGGCTAGAAGATAAGAGGCCTCAACGGATAGAAGGAGACCGCAGTCCACGACGGATAGAGAAGAGCGGTCCACGACAAGAAGAGGTCGAGCGGGTAGTGAAGAGTTAACCACAACAAAATAGACCGAAGGCCCCACAACGAAGCTATAAGAGCTTGGGGGGGGGGTGGCGGGATGAGAAGTGAGAACAACGAAACAGGAGCGGGTAAAGCAATGGAGACCAGCGAGTAGGAGGCGAACAGGGACCCGCGGACAGTGGCAGTAGTCCGTCCGGGAAGAAGCAGGGATGCGATTAAAATAGAACATGCCGCTCCAGAGGATCAGAGTTCTGATATCATGTTGAAGAATGGAGTAAACCTTGTATATACTTCTTAAGAATCAAATTACAAGTGTGAGTACAAATATATAGGGAGAGAGAGAGAGAAATCCCTATTACAAGATTTGTTTTTGTTTTCTAACAGTAATTACTATAGAGGGGATGAATAGAGTATTAAATTTTTTGCCACAAACATTCACAAATTCAATCACAACACAGAACAATAAGGAATGAACGGAAAGAAAATCTAGATGAATCAATCCAAATGACAAGAAATTTAAAGAGGTTTCCCTAAAGTTGGGCACTTCATCTCTTCTACCACAGTTAAGAATTCACAATCCACTACAAATGGATAGTCTTTTGATAAGGATAAACAAAAAACACAACTTTGAATCTTTTAATAAGGAGGTTATAAGAACCACTGAGTTTCTTTTTATAAAGAGACTCTTAAAATCAATTTATGAATCATTTATAAGAACCACTGAGTTTTTTTTTATAAAGAGACTCTTAAAATCAAATCCTGAATCATTTACATATGGATTCTAAAACCTTTTTGTAGTAGTTGTTGAGAAGATTCTTGATCTTTTAAACAATGTGATCCAATATCTTCAACTTGTTTAAACATGATCTTGAATTATGAGCAGTGTGGATACAACGTTAAATTCAGATATTCTTATTTTTCTACAGGAAAATAGGGAAAATTAAGACATTTTTTTCTTCAGGAATTGATGAAAGCAGATGCATTCTTTTAGAAAGAAGAAAAGAATTAGAGAGAGACGCTGGAGAAATCAAGAGATTGAAATCTAAAATTTCTCAGAATCCATGCTAGAGAAATCAAGAGATTCTCTTGTCTTTGAGTGCATCTGTTTGGTTGAGGAGATGGTCGTTTATGATATTCTTTTCTATCTTTATTTTTCCTCTTCTGAAACTTCCAATTACCTTCTTACCCATTGTATGCTCCACCCTCAGGTTTACGTATGCATGTATGATCTTCAGACCCTTCATTTTCAAAACTAATGTTGCGATGTTGAGGGAGCGGTGGTAGGGGAAACCGTGAGGGGAGAGAGAGAGAAAGAGAGGGAGAGAGAAAGGGAGAGGGGATTAGGGTTAGAGAGTAGAGGAAGGAAAAAACATAGATTCATCCAAGATAAGAATTACATGGTCCGTTTGCCCTCTTATAGTGGCGAGAAGCGAATACAAATGGAAATACGCAAAATAGGAAATACAGAAAATAGTAAAAACGTTTCAAGCAAATAAAGCAACATATTTAATTAGCAACATATTTAATATTTAAATATCGCCCGGGCCGACCCCGCCTGGGTTGTCCTCGTCGGTCCAAGCCTCTCCCGACGCGCCCGATTTGTCTTCATCGGTTCGCACCGCGTGGCCTGCGTCCGCCCCGCATATCTGTAACAATACCGCCATCTGGGAAATATGCCTTGTCCCCAAGGCAGTCGCCGGAGTGGCCGCGACCGAAGTGATCCTGGGGAAACCGACTGTCATCAGACTCCGGACGGGAGTACCTAGCGACATGGACCATTTGCGAGCCAGAGTCCCTCTGAAGGTGGTAGTGGCGACCAAGTAGCTTGGTTGGGTGGTTCGGCGCCAACTGCCGTCTTTCTTCCGAACCAATGAAAGTTGGGCTGGTGGCAGTCCCGTCGGAGGCTGGATGGCATCGGTGAGCGCGGTAGAAAGCTCCTGGTGGTTCGTCGGGAAAGGAAGAGGCACATCAGATGTTCTCGTGAGGTCCTACATCTTCGTGGAGAGGCCGACGTCCGTGGTCCGCTGGATTGTGCAGAGGGAGCTTAGAGAGCGTAGGGGGGTGGAGTTGTCGTCGAGGCGACATGCCTGGCCCTTCTGCAGGAAATGCATGGACATAGCCTACCAATTAACGCACACATCGCCGAGGGTAACAAGCCAAGTCACTCCAAGAATGTCATCGAGACCGCCTCAGACAAATATGTAGAAGTCTGTGGTCACGGAACAGGTCCCCACCGAGAGGGAGACGGCAGTGCAACGACAGAGAGACGGACGGTGGCGCCCATCGCCCAAACGGACCGCAACATCCGGCGAGGGAACTGTGGGAGGACAGAGCTGCTGCACCAGGTGCTCTGAGATGAGGTTGTGGCTTGTGCCGCTGTCCACCATGATGATGATCGGGCGATCCCATAATGTGCCCAAGAGCTGCATGGTTTGTTGGCTAGGGATCCCGCCCGTCGAGGTGCAACATAGCTCCACCCGGTGGAACAAAGCTGTGGTGGAGTCGAGAGGTGTGTCCTCCGGTGAGGTATCCGAAGCCTCAAAGTCGGCCATGGTAACCTCAGGGTCGACGTCGCTGATGATGACACAGAATTCCTTGACCGCGCAGACGTGGGTAGGAGAATGGGGTTGACGGCAGTGGAAACACAACCCTTTTCTATGGAGGTCATCCAACTCGTGGTTGGAGTTTTGCTGAGTAGGGTCCGGTTGGCTTGGTTGAGTGACTTGAGGAGGCTGAGGGGCTGGTGTCTCTAGAGTAGCGGTCCGCCATGGTTGGCCTCCAGGTGGAGGTCCGCCTGGCGGTGGTGGTGGTCGAGGAGACAAATCCGCCTCTACGAGGCGGGTCATGTCGAGGGCCTCTAAAACCGTTCAGGGATGGTGAGTGCGGAGTCGGGAGAGGATGTGGGCCAAGAGGCCCTGCATGAAGAAGCCGAGATAATGATCCAGCGGTAAGACCGGAACATGGGTGACGAGGGCCACAAACTCATCGATGTATTCATCTAATGCACTGACTTGATGTACCGTACACAGTCGTTCGATGGCGGAGCCGGAGTAACGGCTGTCGTAGCGGCGGATCATCTCCTTCTTGATCTCTGGCCAGGAGAAGGTTGGATTATACTACCATAGCCATCGGGCCCAATATAAGGCGGAGCCGTCGAGTCCCACGACGACGATGGAGACCTTGTCTTGCTCGGGAGTGTGGTGGTGGTCAAAGTACTGTTCCTCCTTTGCGATCCACCCAATCAGGTCCACACCGGCGAAGGTGGGGAGGTCCAAGGCAAGGGATGGACTACCAAAGTAAAATATGGGTGCGGTCTCCCCGTTGTGCAGGAGAAGTGGCGCCCTGAGGATGGACGCGTCGTTGGCCGAAAATGCGGATCCGCTAGCGGACGAAGCAGCGGAAGGTTGTAACACATCAATCTTTGCCTGGATGGAGAGCAAGGAGGCCTGCAAGGAGGCTACGATGGACCCCTGGGTGCTGACACGGCGTAGGAGGACCTCGTTGACATCCTCCGATGGCGCCTCGGCAGTGGAACGGGTGTTTGGCGCCATGGCAACGACAGAAGGTCTGCAGTGGCTGGAGGGCGGTGTTGCGGTGCGACTGGCTGGAGTGCGGAACGGAGGCAGGAGGGCGGTGCTGGGCGCGGAACCGAGCGGCGGTGCAGAGTAGGGAAAAAACGCTGTGCGGCGCTGGACGGCGGTCGGGAGAAGGAGTCTAGTTGCGGATGGGGACTTGGATCACTGAACTGAACTGGATCGCAGGTGCGGAAATCACCGGGGTCGCCGAACTACGTGAGGCTAAAGCATCGTGGTCCGGGTGGGATCGCGGATGCGGAAGTCGGGCGGGATCGCGGATGCGGAAGTCGAGCGGAATCGCGGAGTTTTGCGGCGTACACGCTATTGTTCATGCGGGATCGCGGAAGTGGAAACCGGATGGAAGCGCGGAAACGACAGTAGACGTTAGCGAGGGATGCAACCGGCGGCCTGCGGCGGGCGGGACGGCGGGTTGGAACAAATAAAGCAACCGTGAGGGACGCAACCGGCGGCCTACGGCGGGTCGGACCAAATAAAGCAACCGGCGGCCTCCGGCGGGCCGGACAGCAGGTCGGGCCAGTTGTTGCGATGTCGGGGGAGGTAGGCGGTGGTAGGGGAAACCGTGAGGGGGAGAGAGAGAAAGAGAGGAAGAGAGAAAGCGAGAGGGGATTAAGGTTAGAGATTAGAGGAAAGGAAAAACATACATTCATCCAAAATAAGAATTACATGGTCCGCTTGCCCTCTCATAGTGGCGAGGAGCGAATACAAAAGGAAATACGCAAAATAGAAAATACAAAAATACTAAAAACGCCTCAAGCAAATAAAACAACTTATTTAATATTTAAATATCCCCCGCGCCGACCCCACCTAGGTCGTCCTCGTCGATCCAAGCCCCTCCCGACGTGCCCGGTTCGTCTTCATCAGTTCGCGCCGCTTCCGCCCCGCATATCTGTAACAACTAACCTTCACCTCCGGTCCAACAAGTTTTGTATCGCGGCTACTCCTCCTTGTCTCTATAAGCAGCTCAATCTAATGTAGGCTCGGCTAACTGAACAAGAATAAGAGACATATGACATGAAGCGAAATAAGACCTCTATTGTCTATGTTTTACCCTAGGAGAATTGATGATCATAACTCCCGAAATGCTATCTTCAATAATCACTGTGTTATTTTCATTATGACCAACTATTGTAGTAGTCTATATTATATCGGCCTGGGTCACACCCTGATCTGCGGCCAATTTGTTCATCACACCATTGGGAACACATTCCTTCACATTTTGAGTATCTCCAATAACAAGATATTCAGACAGGAGAGGGGAACAACCCCCGCAATTGCTCGATATCAAAGAGCAAAATATGCCCAACCAGGTGCCACAGAAGCAATGGTGGTATGGTGAGTCAATTTATTTGGTTACATTCTCCAATGGCATAACCTTGTGTGAAAAAATTGGCACAGCATAGGAGGTTTCTTTCAAAATTCACTGGGAAGAAATGAGTAACCTGCTTACAGCCAGTCCCAATGGCCCCATAAAAAGATGAGATGGAGGGGATGATCTAAGGTTGAACTCGATAAAAACGTGAGCCCAATCAGCATGGGTACCTTGTAGTGTATGATTATCCAGTGCAATGGTTTTCCAAAAGCTTAACAAGAATGGTATGGATATCTTCATCAAAGTATTGAAAAGGTAGACACCAAATATTGATCCAAACTTGAATGACATCGAATTCCCAAACCGGGGGTATAATCGAGTCTCCACCACAAAAAATGAAACAAGAAATTCTTACACTCCACAGATTCCCTAAACCATACATTCTTGGAATCTTCCTTTGAGGCAAAGGTGAGAATCAGATGTTGATACTCAATCGGCACAACTTTGCATTCATGATCCAATTTTAACTCGTGTGCTAAGAAATCTTAAAATCTGGAATGGAGGGCCGATCGTTTTGGCAACTCGGCAAAATTTCAAAACCGTTGCAGAAGATAACATCTCTTCTTTGGTGAACACAACAATTTGGTCTCAATGTACATAAATATTAAGGGGACGATCACCGAGCCAAGATCGTAGTCGGAATGGACCTAGGGTGATTGAGGAAACTGTATTAGCAAAATAAATAGAATGGGAGGGGTCGAACCCGTCATCCCAAACCCCCCAAAAACCACTCCTCAAAAAACAGCAAGAATACCAAGAACTCAGATAACAGTAAGAATACCGAGAAACAACTCAGATCCAACAAGACCAGAGATTCCACCCAAGTACTTTAAAGAAAGTAAGAAGGGTAGGACCAAAAACCAAGAAATTCACCCTGACTGCTACTATGGTGTGTCAAGCACCACGAAAAACAACAACACCAAAATTCCAATGTAAACAAATCCCCGGAGCAACCCCTCCACAGTAGGCCGCACAACAGATTGCGAAAAAAGCAGAGGTGAAGCCACATCGACGCAGCAACAAACCGCCACTGTGTGTAGCTGCCGTAGGGATTAGTGTGCCAGCACCTACACCAACCTCCGGCTCTACATACATGCGTGTGTGTTTGTGTGCATACCCGCATGTATACACATGCATAACAAGTGAAGGTATGTGAAAAGAACTAAGCAACAACTATAAATATTTAATCTTCAATCAAGACTTTATGTACCATATAACAATTTCTCTTTGAAGTGACTTGAAAGACTTGTAAAAGTCTATAAAGACAACCTTATATTTGGAGGCCCAGAATTTTGTTCATCAAACTTATTGGCCAACTACTTCGGCTATTTCACAAGGAGATTCACATCATTGTTTAGGAAGTAGTCATGTGGTGAGACTCAGAGATAATGAAAATTTGGAGATCTTCTCTGGCACAACTTTGAAAAGGTGGGCAATTGTGCGACCACTCAAATAGATCACAAGAGTAGCATGGGGATTCTGATCCTGTATTGGACCAGCAGACTGGGGGGGGGGGGGGGGGGGGGGGTACTAACTGGCCACGACCGGTCAGACCCAACCACCGTTAGGCCTCACACCCTAGCCCCGATTTGCAAGTGGGGCAGCACCCACCGACGCCAATGGGCCGTCAGATGGCCTTGGAGGCTTCCTTTCAGCCCTTTCTGTCCATGGTTGACCCCCACATGTCATCTTTTAATGACCCAGTAAGAAGCGCTCGTAGACCATATATGAGAGGAGAAAAAAATTGTGATATTCAACTTACACAAATTATCGGCTGGGTTGAATCAAAGCGGACAACACCTTTGATATTGTGATTGTTTAGTTGTTACACAGCTTTCTCCCCAAAAATCTCACAAGCATTAATGGAAGTTCTTTTAGAAACATTTGAGTGAATGTAATTTATAAACACTCAATGAAACTCAAATCCTAAAGTGGCATTAGACTTGCATCCAAAAAATGAGTAAGATGAGCATGTCAATCGAAGGATTTCGTAGACTTTTGAAGTGTGGCCATTTGCTCCCATACAAACTTCCACCGTCAAACTCATTCAATTGATCCCCTTTCTATCGATCATAAATGTCATCCATTATTTTTTGAACCGAATCGTATAACAATTGTATGATGTTATTCTTGCTGCTTTTTCTTTGCCTTCTTCTATCTGCTTCTTCTTCCTCGCCTTCTTCATATCTCTTGTTCATGCTTCTTCTCCTTCTTCATATCTGCTTCTTCCCTCATTATGAACAATAAATGTGCAGTGTAGAAATACCAAAAGAATTCGATTTGACATTCATTCCATTTAATATTGTAACTTGAGTATCAATTTTGCAACAGATAATCAGCAATGGGCGGTATAAGAGTGTGGTGCACAGGGTCATGGTTAGCAATGAAAGCACGAGGATATCTGTAGGGATTTCAATACTACCGCCGACAGATGTGATTCTTGCTCCTGCCCCCAGATTGCTTGAAAGTTCCGGCAGCCGTACTGAACCTCGCCGCCTCACCGTCAAAGAGTTCTTGGCTTTGAAGTTTCAAAACAAAGGGATGAATTCAGCCATGGATCTTATAAATATGTGATAAATATTTTATGCACATCCAATAAAAATGTAATGAATGCATCGACCATATTTATTTATATATATATATACACACTATGTATTGTATATTTTATGCATGGAAATACCTTTTTTTTATAAATTCATATGCATTACTATAATAAACAAAATAAAGATACAAACACCACTATCCAGGAGCTCTATGCAAGTTCAAGGAACGCTGGATCAGCATGCTCAAACTCACTCCAAACAAAATTACAATTCTAAGCAAATTTTGCTCAAAAATCAGCATTGCAGTTAGCCTCTCTTGAAATATGATGAAAAATGAAATGATTGTGACCGGCCTGACGACATGATTCAAATGCACCTATTTTTGCGCAACTCTGATCGACTTCGTTTAACCCCCTCAATTAAACACTCCCAGAAGTGTTCACTGGAAAACCGACTGGAATCGGCCCGGGCTGTTGGATCTTACGGCGCCCTTAGAGGGCGGGGGGGGGGGGGGGGGGGGGGGGGGTTTGAATAAGAGTTAATTAATTTTCTTTAACTAGACAATGTTTACGTGGTGAAAAAAAACAATGAAATTATGAAATGAAAACTAATTTTTTCAAAAGCAGACTCGAACACTCTGAAATATATAAAAGTTAAAACAATAACAATTTATTTTAAAAGTGGTAAAAGTGAATAAAATGTGTCTCTATAGAGCTAGAGACAAAGACTTATGAAAAATATAATTTACTTTTGTTTTCGCATGTCCTAACAAGAATTGACAGACTAAAGTGTATCTCTCCCTAAATCTTACTACTAGCCTCCCCTAGATCTACCTCGATCTAGACGTTACACACAAGACAACGATTTCTCCTTAGGCACACAAGGACTTGGACACCACGAACAAAGCGACGATTTTCCCTAAACCACACAAGGACTTAGATGCCACGAACAATGCGGCAATTTTCCCTAAGCCATGAAAGGACTTAGACGCTACGCATAAGACGACGATTTCTCCTCTCGATTACAATAGGTTTTATAATATGAATAAAACAAAACAAATTGAAAACTTCTGAATTAAAACTCCCTCCAAACAATGCGCTGAAGATTACGACGAATCCTAGCCAGGGTTGCTTTGAATGCTGCGTAGGTGCCGTCGATCTTTTGCGCTTCGGCCTTCTTGAGAGTATGAAGTAAATCTGGAATCTGAATCTCTCTGGTTCGTCTAAATAGGAAAGTGCACTCCAGGTAATGAAATTCGTGATCTCAGAAAATTGAATGACTTTAATACTTTGGCGATATCGCCTGGCGACACTGGGTATCGCCATCTGGCGATATCGGTAACTGTTGTCACGTGTCCCACGAACTCCTAATTTTCACATCGCAGATCCGTCGATCGTCGAACGTGGACTGTCGCCTGGCGACACTGGGTATCGCCACCTGGCGATAGCGATAACGGTCGCCACGTGTCCCACGAGCTCCTGATTTTCACATTGCAGATTCGTCGAACGTCGATCGTTGATCGTCGATCGCAGATTCGTCGAATGTCGTTGTCGCCTGTGGACGATTCCCAATATCGCCTGACGATATCTTCTAAGCTCATCTGTTATGACCCGAAACATCACCCAAAATACATTAAAGCTAGACTTGTGATATCTGCACATCATAAACACCCAAAGATCAAATACAAACAAGATTTGTTATTAGCAAACCAAAGAAGCGTGGAACGCATGCTCTAACAATCTCCCCCTTTTGATAATAACAAATCCACTGAGAAAGAAATCATGAAGGATATTTGAGGTGTTAGAAACTATAAGAATCAAGACTAAGCATTTGTATGTGCACAAATTTTTCTTGGATGAAACACTTCCCCTACAGGTGTACTTCCCCTAAATCTAAGCATAGTTTGTTTGAATTTTTAGTGAATGTAAAATTCAGTAGTAAATCATGAGTATTAATGATTTCCTTAGTAAATTCTCCCCCTTTGGTATTGTCAAAAGAGATAGCAGAGTGGTGCGAAAGCTAAAGAGGAAAAACACAAAGGAGAAATTAAGGATAGAACATGTGAATCAATATATAGTAAAAAAGTAAATGAGTAAACACAAACAGGGGCAACGTTCATCCAGTTATATCACAGACACATACACTAGTGAAAATTATGTTGGAAATATTTTTGATCCAATTCTCATATGAAGAGATTTTAGAGAAGATAATGTTATATACATGTTATAGGTTGATGAAAAACACATATGCAGAGGCCTTACAACTACATGAACACGTGGAACGTGAAAAAACAACATAACATAGATGGATACATGACTAGCTGTGCTTTTACCCAAAAATTTCGAGCACACACAGAAAGAATATCCAGATATGGAGTTGCACAAGATACTTTACAATTCTTTCAAGGTGCTCAACCTCACAATGCTTATTAAGACTTATCAGGAGTGTAAGTAGTGTTTGGTGGAGGTTCCTTGTCAGCCCCATTTATTTTAATTTTCAATGACATCAACAAAGGTGTTGAATTTTATTTTTGAACTTTTCGAACATTTTTTGAATATTTTTGTGTGGCATGACAAAGGAGTCCGAATTCACTTGTGAGCATACATGCTAATCAAATATGAGCGGTGCAAAGACTAAATTAGGATAAAGCGTTAGCAGGAGCATGCAACTCTAGTGGTTATGGTAAAACATATTCACAATTCACATAGATAGTAAGGTGAATCTATATGAAGAGTTTCACAAATGTGGGTGAAAGAATATTATCAGAACTAAAATATTTCTCATACTTAGAGGAATGCAAAAATAATTTCACAAGTATAAAACACTAGTACTATGTATGTAGAAAAAGATATGCGATGGTTGAACAATTGACCTATGCTATTAGGAACCCAATATCAAAGAATATACATGGAACCATGTCGAAACCTGAGAAAAGAAGGAAAACATGCGTAAAAGTGAATTTTCACTGTCACCCGGCGATACTGGGTATCGCCGTTCGGCGATAGTGCGAAAATATAAAAGACTGTCATTTCTGGTCAATTGCACCTTTCCCAGTATTTTCTCCTGAAGACTCGACGCGGACGACGAAGCGGAAACCGGAGAAAACCCTAGATCAAGGTAATTTTCTTGAACGTTTTCTTTCATCTTGTAGATTTTGTGGATCCAAATGATTGTAGGATAGTTCTTGATGTTTTTGATGGAAAAATTTTCAGATTTTCAAGTATGTTTTATCATGGTTATGGGTTTGTTCAAACTAGGTTTTGCTTGAGAAAGTAGAATAAAATCTTATGTATTAGAACTAGTGATTGCATAGATTGATAAAATTAAACAACCTAATCTCAGATCTAGTTGTTTTGAAGAAAAAATTTTAATTGAGTTATGGTGTTAGGGAAGAAGAGAATGAAGTGTTTTGAGTAAAAATTTTTCAAATAGCCTTAGGAAATGTGTTAAATAGTCTTAGAAATTTCAGATCTGGTATTAAAAGTAGGGGGAAAGTGTAGATCTGGAGTCGGAAATTGAAGTAGAGCAATTTCCGCTATCGCTCGGCGACAATGAGTGTCGCCGATTGGCAATACTGAAAATTTCTGAAAAAATTTTGTTTAAAATTTGGCCTGTTAACTACAGCAATGGCTTCCAGTTCTAGAGCCTGCAAAAGTACTGGCAGTGACACACACTCATCCTATCAAATGTTCCCGGGGATAGAAAATGCGATCTTAGGGAATAATGTCAGTCACACACACATGCACGACTTGTTAGCAATGACAGGAATAATGTCTGTCATTATTCCGGATACATTTTCGTCAGTGTTGATAAGAGAATTTTATAATTATTTACAAGATACTCGATTCACGGAATTAAATAGTGGTGTGCGATCACGCATATAATGGCAGACAGTTGAGATAACTCACTACAATCTTAGGGAAGAGTTCGGGTTAATAGAACATGATAATGTCTTAGATGTTATAGAGAATTATCGGAAGGATAGAGACTGAACACTATTGAATATGATTTTGCATGAGAATTCCATCAAAACTCTTATTCAATCTACGACCACTCTCACGGAGGATGTACGACTAGTGCAAGACATATTGAGAGACACTATTTTACTTAAGTCTGGTGATACACGAAAGATAACGACTCAATTGAGCTATGTCTTATACATGATCTTGGAACGGGAGCCATTCGATATGGCAGACTTTATCCTTTCGATGATTCATTACACATTTAGACTAAAGAGTCCGTCGTGGAAGAAATTAAACACACTACCACTTGGAGCGATCATCCAACGCATATTATATAAGAAGTACACATGGATAGACCTAGAATTTTATTTCAACGATTATGCACCCTCTATCTCTCTACGAGTAGTACTCCTTCCATCAGCCAATCAACACGAGGATGGTCTACAAGAAGCAGTGAACAAGTGTCCACTATTCGAAACCCACCAATTCCAAGTGGTGGATCGTTGCGAGAAGGGTTGGACGACTTGCGTGAGTCGTTCGAAAAACATAAGAGGGAGGTGAAGAAGAATTTTCTGAGACTTCAAAAATTCTTTAAATTTCTGACCAAAAGCCTCAAATTGAAGCCCACTCCAGTAGAAGCGGCAGAATGAGAGAATCCGGTCATGGAGCCTCCCCGAACATCTCTTCGCCGACCTCACCGGACGAGAAGCAGTGAACACAGTTCAACTGATGATCAAGGGGACACAAGTGCAGGTGACATTAGGAATTTCTGAAGTTTTCGGGATGATTTGAGAAGTTGATGCTATCGCACGACGACAGTCACTATCGCCGGCGACAGTGAAGTTTTTAAAATTTCATATTACTGTCTAAGAATTCTGTGCTGTAGTAATATGTGACTTATTATGTGATGTAGTGTTGCTGTAATATTATTATTGACTCATGACATTTATGTTTATTTAATGTTTAATTATCATTTTCTTGTTGATTAAAGTTTTTTTGGTTTACTTATTATGTCGATTCATTAGCTTGAAATATCCAAGAATCCTAGTTCTAATCTTAATAATGAAAAACGGGAATCTGGAAGTGGCTTTGTGAAAATATCGACAAGCTGTGAATATCGCCTATAAAACTGACTTTAATCGTATTTTGATTAATGTGGTCTCTAATGAAATGATGACGTACATCAATGTGTTTGGACCTAAAATGATGAACTAGATTATATGTTAAGTCAATTGCACTTTTATTATCACATTTTAATTCAATTGTTTCATGAATAATTCCAAAGTCTTCTAAAGTTTGCTTCATCCAAAGAGCTTGTGCACAACAACTACCTAGTGTAATGTACTCGGCCTCGGTGGTGGATATGACAACAGAATTCTGTTTCCTACTCGACCACGAAATTATGAAGCGCCTAGAAAGCGATAGGTGTCACTCATGCTTTTACGGTCTAATGAATAACCAGCATAATCAGAATCAGAAAAGTCATGTAAAATTAAGACATCGTTGTGAGGATACCACAAACCTAACTTAGATGTGCCAATAAGATATCTAAAAATACGTTTAACCGCTTTTAAATGAGATTCTTTAAGATTAGCTTAAAATCTAGCACATAAACATACATCGAACATAATGTCAGGTCTAGAAGCTGTCAAATATAATAACGATCATATCATTCCTATATATAATATTTGATCTATAGAAATTTCACTTTTATCCTTTCCTAACTTCAATGAGACACTCATGGGAGTATTTTCTTGTTTTAGATTTTCAAATCCAAATCTTTTTAAAACATCATGAATATATTTAGATTAACAAATAAAAATTACATCATGCTTTTGAGTAATTTGAAAACCAAGAAAATAAGTGAGTTCGCCTACCATGCTAATTCCAAATTCATTTTTCATAATTTCTATAACATTCTCACATAAGTTTTCATTAGTGGATTCAAAAATAATATCATCAACATATATTATAAAACTATAAGGTCATCATGAACATGTTTAATAAATAGAGTACAATCAACACTACCCATTTTGTAATTATTTTTTAATAAATAAATAGTCAATCTATCATAGCATGCTCGGTGTGCTTGTTTCAAACCATAAAAGGTTTTTCTAATTTAAAAACATGATCAGGAAATTTAACATCAATAAAGTCTGTAGGTTGTTTTACATAAATCTCTTCCTTAATATACTCATTAAGAAAAGCAGTTTTAACATCAATTTGAAATAATTTAAACATTTAAAGCTAGCAAATGCAAGAAAAATTCTAACTGCTTCTAAACGTGCTACGGGTGCAAAGGTTTCATCATAATCTATTTCTTCAATTTGTGAATAACCTTTAGCTACAAGTCTAGTTTTGTTTCTTGTGACCCTAGATTCACTATCCTTTTTATTCTTAAAGATCTACTTAACACCTGCAACGTGATGATTTGGTGGTCTCTCTACTAATTTCCAAACTTTATTACATTCGAATTGATTAAGCTCGTCAGTCATAGCTAAAAATCAAAATTATCATTTAATGCGGTTTCAACATTTTTAGGTTTATATCAGAAATAAAACACATATTTGCGAATAAATCATGTAACGATGAACGAGTACTTACCCATCTTGACGGTTCTCCAATGACCAAATCTTGTGAATGATCTTTGGAGAATCTCAGCTCGTTTGTAGGCACATATTCTTGCACTTCTTCTTCTTGTTCGTCTTCTTTTTCTTCTTCTTTGTCTCCAAGGAGTTCATCATCATCCGACTTTTGTAGTGGAAAAGGCTCTTCATCTTAACCTGTACTAATAGTTTCTACACAAGGGAAAAGCTCATCAAATTTAAGATGAATAAATTCTTCAACCATTTTAGTCCTTTTGTTGTACACTCTATAAGCCTTACTAGTTGGAAAATAGCCATAAAAATACCTTCATCACACTTCTCATCAAATTTGTCTAAATTATCCTTAGTATTTAAAATAAAATATTTACACCCAAAAACTTTAAAATAAGATACATTCGGTTTCTTTGGAAATATAATTCATAAGGTGTTAATTTGAAGAAAGGGTCGAAGCATAACGTGATTAATAACATAACAAGCAGTACTAATGGCTTTGGCCCAAAATGATCTAGTTAATTTGTATTCTGATAGCATAGTATGAGCTAGTTATTGCAAAGTTCCATTTTTCCTCTCTACCACGCCATTTTGTTGCGCTGTGCGAGGAGCAAAAAATTCATGTTTAATACCTAACTCATTGCAAAATGATACAAATTTTGCATTATCAAATTCATCTCCATGATACGAACGAATGCATTTTTATTTTTGAATCTACTTCATTTTGAACACGTATATATAATTTCAAAAATTCTAAAAATGCATCAGATTTATACGTTAAGAAAATTGTCCAACATAAACGAGAATAATCATCAATCAAAACAAAATGTATTTTCTACCTCCTAAAATTAGTGTATTAACAGGACCAAACAAATCTATATGAATCATATTGTAATGGTCTAGTAGTAGAAACAATATTTTTGCTCTTAAATGAAGATTTTGAAAATTTCCTTTTTGACATGATGAACATAAAAACATAGATTTCCATGCAAAATAGGTAAATTTTTAACTAGTTTATTGTGAGACAATTTTATAATTGGCTTGGAACTAGAATGTCCAAGATGTCTATGTCACAAATCTAATTCATCATTTTAGACATAAAATATTTTAGTGAAGAATGTACAAATCATTAAATTTAATCATGTAAACATTTGAAATCCAGGAGCAGTAAGGACGGTATTGTTTGTTTTCGGAATCAATAAGTTTGCATAAGTTTGAAGATGAGTCAAATAAGACATTTAAACCAACATCACATAATTGACTTATAGAAATTAAATTATGCTTCAACCCTTAACATACAAAATATTTGAGATAGTAAATGACTTGTTACATACTACACCAATGCCGATGATCTTTCCTTTTCCGTTATCACCAAACGTAACAACTCATTCTTTCTTCATCTCTAGGCTAAGGAACTTTGATTTGTTGTTCGTCATGTGT
Source organism: Platanthera guangdongensis (assembly GCA_039583875.1). Lineage (NCBI taxonomy): Eukaryota > Viridiplantae > Streptophyta > Magnoliopsida > Asparagales > Orchidaceae > Platanthera > Platanthera guangdongensis. The sequence continues at coordinate 151,312,227 of CM077165.1, forward strand.
TTGGAATACCCTGAGTCCAAGTACCACACGTCTTCTTTGTCTTTAGCCTGCCAACACACGTAAAAATAGGATGAGAGTAAAGATCCGGCTACCCAAGTGGTTCTCCCCATAGTATAAGTGGAAGCCTTAGGTACCCAGATTTGTCTAACAGAACAATGTCTCGTCTTCTTACAAGTATGTGTTGTATGATCAAACTTATTATATTTGGCACACATGATGAAAGAAGTTGACGAGTTTTTCAAAATAAGTTTTGAACTTTTGCTGGGAGCAGCAGTGACAGTAGATTTATTATTTTAATTTTAAAAAATGAATTTCTGGATTTTTCCTTATCGCCGCGACAGTGGATGTCGCCGAGCGATATTGTTCTGGAGAGTAACCAAGCCCGAATTTTGCCGAACCATAGCACTGGCTCGCCAAGATCATATTCAGTGATTTTTGGCTCATTCCAAACTTGTTAGTGACTATTTCTAGATCACGGACTTGTCCTCTCAATGCAGTATTTTCGACAACAATGGTACTGCAACGGCTTGCAAAGTACTTTTTGCTATCTTCTACTTGAGACTGAGAAAGCTTTAAAGATCTCTCTAAGGCCTCTTTTGTCTTGTAAGAGCTTCAACCCGAGACCGAGACTTAGAGAGATCTTTCTCAAGTTCTAGTATCCTTGTCGAAGACGGACAATCCTCTTGACAAGTCACTTTCTCCTTCCCAAGTATTTTTTACTTCATTTTTCAATTTTTTATTTTCAGATTTTAGCAATTTAATTTCATTCAAACTTTTATCAAAATACTTGCACGTTTGTAAAAATTCATTATACAAATATTCATAAGAAGGAGGATTTACCTCAGTGTCGCTCTGGACACTGCTTTCGTCATCAGATGATGAGACGTTCTTTCCCTTCAGACACATGTTGGCCTCCTCTTCAGTCTCTGAGCTTGAACTGCTTGACTCCTCAGATGCGACGTCATCCCAGGTTTCAGCCTTCAGAACTATTTTCTTATCTTTCTTCTTGTGTCGCTTCTCCTTTTGCTCTTTCAGATATTTTGACACTTGCTCTTAATGTGGCAAACTCTTCTGTAGTGATAACACTCAGGTGGTGATCTCTCTTCATCATCCCCTCCTTCAGCTTGAGTTTTTTTCCTTTCTTATATCCAGACTCCTACTTCTTGAAGAATTTCCTGAAAGAATTTCTTATTTCAGGATTTCTCATGAACTTCCTGAATTTCTTTACGAACAACCTCTTTTCATCTCCATCGTCACTCTCATCAGACTCACTTTCCACTTCCTTCTTGGACTTCAACGTCAAAGCTTTCTTTCTTGGCTCAAGCTATACTTCTGTTGTTGAATCCTCAACTCTACTTCGTGGGTTTTTCAGATTGCCTATCAGATTCTCAATTTGGAGAGACTTTAGATCGTGTGACTCCGAGATGACAGTCACCTTTGGATTAAACTTCGGGGGAAGCAATATAAGTATCTTTCTCACCAAATCTCCGTTTGAGAAACTCTTTCTAAGGATCCTCGAGTCGTTCACTATCTTACTGAACCTTGTGTACATGAAGTCTACATCCTCATCAACTTCCATCTTGAACTTCTCAAACTCTGACTCTAACTTGAAAAGTTTTGAGTCTTTCACCTGCGATGTACCTTCATGAGTAACTTCAAAGAGATTTCATATATCATATGCAGTTTCACATGCACGGACACGATTAAATTCAGTCCTATCTAAAGCGTAGAATAAGACGTTCATTGCATTAGCGTTATTCTTACAGCGAAGCTTATCAACTTCATCTCATTTATCCTTGGGTTTTTCCATTACGACACTTCCTACTACAGTTATAAGGGCAGTGTAGCATGTTTCTAGCATGTCACAAACGTCGATATCTAGAGCTATTAGAAAACATCACATTCGAGTTTTCCAATAGTTGTAGTCAGTGTCTGTGAATAAGGGAGGTCTACTTATACCTTGCCCCTCAGAAAACGCGTAAGTGTTTTGCGCCATTACTCCCGGTGGTAAAATTAATTTCGGAGTAACCTCCCTCTGATGCCAAGTTTTGGATATTACGGCGTCCTTAGAAGGGGGGGGGTGAATAAGGGTTAATTAATTTTCTTTAACTAGACAAAGTTTACATGGTGAACAAAATAATGAAATTATGAAATGGAGACTAATTTTTCATGAGCAGACTCGAACACTCTGAAATATATAAAAGCTAAAATTATACCAATTTATTTCAAAAGTGTTAAAAGTGAATACAAGGTGTCTCTATAGAGCTAGAGACAAAGGCTTATGAAAAATACAATTTACTTTTGTTTGTCGGTGCTTCTACCAAGAATCGGCAGACTAAACCGTATCTCTCCCTAGATCTTGCTACTAGCCTCCCCTAGATCTACCTCGATCTAGACGCTGCACACAAGACAACGATTTCTCCCTAAGCCACACAAGGCAACAATTTCTCTCTAAGCCACACAAGGACTTGGACGCCACGCACAAGACGACGATTTTTTCCTAAGCCACACAAGGACTTAGACACCACGCACAAGACGGCGATTTCCCCTATGCCACACGCAAAGACTTAGCCGCCACGCACAAGGCAGAGATTTCCCCTCTCAATTACAATAGGTTTTACAATAGGAATAAAAACAAAACAAATTGAAAAATTCTGAATTAAAACTCCCTTCAAACAATGCGCTGAAGATGACGACGAATCTTAGCCAGAGTTGCTTTGAATGCTGCGTACATGTCGTCGATCTTTTGCGCTTCGGTCTTCTTGAGAGTATGAAGTAAATCTGGAATCTGGAGCTCTCTGGTTCATCTAAACAGGAAAGTGCACTCTAGGTAATGAAATTCATGATCTCCTCAGAAAATTGAATGAATTTTATACTTTGGTGATATCGCCCAGCGACACTTGGTATCGTCACCTGGCAATATCGGTAACTGCTGCCACATGTCTCACAAACTCCTAATTTTCACATCGCAGATCCGTCGATCGTCGAACGTGGACTGTCTCCTGACGACACTGGGTATCGTCACATGGCGATAACGATAACGGCCGTCACGTGTCCCACGAGCTCTTGATTTTCACATTGCAGATTCGTCGAACGTCGTTGTCGCCTGTGGGCAATTCCCAATATCGACTGGCGATATCTTCTAAGCTCATCTGTTCTGACCCGAAACATCACCCAAAATCTATTAGAGCTAGACCTGTGATATCTGCACATCATAAACACCCAAAGATCAAATAAAACGAGATTTGTTATTAACAAACCAAAGAAGCGTGGAACGCATGCTCCAACATGGGCCAGTACCGATCCCCCAACCTGAGGAGAAGCAACAGAAGGCGCCCACCCCGTCATCCTCCTTTCCAGCCGCTAACCGGCGGTCGGACAACCTTGGGAAGTTCTATCGAATCAAACAAGTGTTAGGCTCTATTTGGTTCGGCGTTTCGCCGCTCCGTTTGGGGAAAACGCCGCCGGAAGGCGGGTAAACAAATGAACCTTCGGCAGCGTTTGCTCCGTTTCCACCCGCACGCCTTGAGAAACACCCAAAAAAGCTCAGTTTGGAGCAGCCACCTCCGCCCTCCGGTTCGAACAATCCGTTTCCACCCGCTGGATCGACCCGCCACCGCCGAACCAAATGAAGCCTTAATCGATCTACAACAAGGACCGTGTCAAAAAATGAGCCAATAAATCAAATTTATTTAACCTAGCCGGTTAACCCCAATTTATAGAAAAACTGGGGTGCACATAACCGGTTTTTCCCTCTCCGCATTAAAGTTATGGGAAGTTACACGCGTAATCGCCGCACGCGCGATCTGCGCACCCGATCCTCGCAGTAACCGTCGTGCGCCAGATCTCAAATGCGGTGCACCTGACGCCGGGCGGTGGCGCCGGCAGGCCCATCCCAGCCCGACCACCACCCTCACCCTCTCTGATCCCTTTTCCTCTCCTCGCGCACTCGGAATCGGGCGGCCTCTGCAAGGGCCGGCCAAGGCCGCCCGCTCCGGGGGAAGCCTCGCTGTGGCCGGCTCTTGTAAGGGCCGGCCGAGGCCACCCGATCCGGGCAGCCTCGCCACGGCCGGCCACCGCGAGGGCCGGCCGAGGCCGCCCGTCCTCGGGCGGCCGACCTCGCGAGGACCCGCCGAGGCTGCCCGAATCCGGGCGGCCTCGGCAGGGCCGCCTGCCGGGAGTTGGAATGGCGGTCACCGCCCCCGCCGTCGTCGTCGGGCCGCCAGTCTTGGCGGGCGGGTTCTCTTTTGGCCCAAGGGATCGTCATTTTCCAAAAATGGTGATCCGCGTGCTCAATTTTGAGCGATCCTGTTGGTCAGTCCGATAATAGTTATGCAAAATTACCGAACTGTCCCCTTTTAAAATCTATAAATATGTCGCATTCTACTTCATAAGGGTCTCTCTCCGGGTTCAGAAAACTTCCTAACTCTCACTCCACTTCACTCATTTTTTCTTCTCCTTTCTCTCTGCAGGATCTCCACCCAAGATCAGTTCTGCAAGGCTTTGCCAAGGCCGTAAAGTCAAGACAAAGTTGAAAAAGAAGGCAAGCACCGGACGCGCACTCGCTCTCAGAACTATTAGGATATAATAATAAAAATTAAGGCATTATTTGGGAATCAAAATTTGACTTAATTTAATTCCGATGAAATAATAATGCTAATTTCAGGATGGTCAAGAATAATATTAATTAACTTCTAACAGAGTATAATCAAAATCTTAGGAATCAATAACCACTACTTAAATTATGAACACACATAAAGTGACACAAAACACTACGAGTAATTAAAATGAATTGCAGAATCTTTATCGCATACCATTCATAGATTCAATTTCGCGTCACATGATTGCCGACATTCATAAAAACGTTCCGGTAATTTTCTGAATGAAGTTAGTTGCAACGGTTGAGGCCGGTAGCATGTAATACGAAACCTACAAGGCTTGCTTTCTCGAGATGAACTGAGAGAATAAAAATTAGTGCGAACAATTAAATGAAATTGTACATCTCTAAATATATGAATAGATGTAAACGTATATATTCTCTATAAAACAAGATCTATCTCATATATGTTTTAATGTAAATAGATCACATAAAATTATAAAATCATGTATCTTATATGCGATCTAAGCTAGCCGAATAAATTCGAGAATCCGAGTTCTGTACGGATCGAGTATATATGTATAAAAAACGGAAGGCGAAAAATCGAGGTTGCCGGCGGTATCTTATTGCTTGGGGCGATCAAAAAATTTCTGCTCCAGAAAAGTTCCGGCCAAATAAATCCGGCTAACTCTTGAAGATCATGTACACTTCTTCCAAACAAAACAAAACAAAACCCAATAAAGGGGAAGACGAAAAGGTCTGCTGGACGGTTTCAGCAAGAGGAATAAAAACAAAATGATTTTTACCTTGTTCACCCAATGAAGACATAAGATTCGGTTTTGGAATAGAATTTTTAGCCCAAAATAGGAGTTACTAAAAGAAAGCATTTAATTCCATTAAACTCATATATTAAAAATAATTAATATATGAAAGCCATAAATAAATTAATTGGATTTCATATCATTCCAAAATATGGTGTCAAGTAACGAAATGATCTAGCTCATCTATCACGGGTTTCGAACGTTTGCGCGATTAAATTAACTCACATTCGCGGGAGCCCGAACAGCCTTAAATAATTGTGTACGACATCTCTCAACGTCTCGATATAAATAAGTTCATATTAGTTATTGAAATATAAAATATTCTAACAAGAACGACTCCCCCTCCCGCCAGATCGTCGGCTTCACGAAGGAACGTGAGACTGGACGCGTGGTGCCATCCCTGGCAACACGCCAAGTTCACCCCGAAGGCAAGGCAATGCATGCACCCTCAGAAAACGAACAACGAAAGGCCGTTAAAGCGGGCGGTCGCATGCGGCACCCGTCGTTTGTTCTCCCCCACTCATTAAACGTAACGAGGCGCGGTTTCTCGCCCTCGCTTTCCTCCTACAAGCTCTGTAATAAACTCTCATATAATGAAAGTTAGGTTGACACCGTACCGTCCTCGTGATTTTTCATCTCAACTGCGAGTTTTCCACATTATCAAGCCTTCGTCTCAACATCAAATGAATCTTTGACTGACCGCTCTGCGGGCTAGGAGGGTTCAAAAAGGTTGGTCTACTAAGAGTGTCGCGCGGACCCGAACAATCCCCAACATCTATTTAGGCACTATTTGACGTGATTGCAACGACAAGAAAAATAGTGATAGAATAATCAGTTGTTTTGCAGAGTTGTGGCAGAATCTGTAAATTTGTTTGAAAGAACAGCATTTTTAATGCTCTTTACTAATTTTATTTTATAAATATTATATAAATAATAATATATTTATTAATAATACATTATTTTATAAATATTATATAAATAAAACATTATAAATATACAACTTTTTTTTAGTTGATTTCAGATTTAGTTAAATTTTTTTTATATTATACTGAAATATATATTATAGTTAATGTAATATAGACTAAAACATATTAACTTAGATTTTATTATAAAACTTTATAAAATTAAATAAAATAATAATATATTTTATTAAATTATTGGTATATAAATATTATATCTATTAAAACATTATTATATGCCATTTATATAAAATTAAAAACTTTGTTGGTTTAATAATTAACTTAAAAATTTTATACGTTAGGTATATAATACGTAATTATTAATAAAATGATTTTTATTTTTTTTATAAAACTTTTTTAAAAAAAATTTAAAGCAGGGCTGCTGCTGCCTTTCCTGCCGCGGGTGAAGACCCGCGGTAATAAAACTGCGGCTCGCATCTGATTTTTCACATTGGCGGATGCCACAAACTGCCACTGTGAATACAATAAAAATCTGTTTGGCGCGGCATTTCAAAAAGGGCGTTTATATTGCCAGCCCGCATATCGATATTGGCAGCTCAATTATAATGGCAGCCTAAAATATGGCTATTGTCAGCCCGATGGATACTGTCAGCCCAAAAAATAAAATTTTAAATAGACATTTTTAGAAAAAGTGTTCAACATGAAAGTTGTAGATCTTGATGAGTTCTACAACTTTTATGTTGAACACTTTTTTCTAAAAATGTCATATAGTAGGTCTATTTTCAAAAGACGCGGAACCCGGGCGGAACTCGCATAGTTCCGCCCGGGTTCCGCGCCTTTTGAAAATAAGCCTACTATATGATATTTCTAGAAAGGGCGTTTATATTGGCAGCCCGCATATCGATATTGGCAGCCCAATTATAATGACAACCTAAAATATGACTATTGGCAGCCCGATGGATACTGGCAGCCCAAATAATAAATTGTTAAATAGACATTTTTAGAAAAAGTGTTCAACATGAAAGTTGTAGATCTCGTCGAGATCTACAACTTTTATGTTGAACACTTTTTCTAAAAATGTCATATAGTCGGTCTATTTTCAAAAGGCGCGGAACCCGGGCGGAACTATGCGCATTTTGGGCTGCTATTAGCGGTCATATTATGTATGTTTTTCATTATTTTCCTGGGCTGCCAATATTGAAAGCTGGGCTGCCAATATAAACGCCCTTCAAAAAGTCATGGTCCTCCGCCCCCAAAACACCGCCCCAAACAAAGCTTTAGGCTCTATTTGTTTGGGCGGTGGCGGATCGATCCGGCGGGTGGAAACGGAGTGTTCGAAACGGAGGGGGGAGGTGGCTGCTCCAAACGGAGCTTTTTTGGGCGTTTCTCAAGGCGGGCGGGTGGAAACGGAGCAAACGCCGCCGGAGGTTCATTTGTTTTTCCGCCTTCCGGTGGCGTTTGCCCAAAACGGAGCTCCGAAACGCCCAAACAAATAGAGCCTTAATGGGTTACTAAAATATTGGCTGTGGTCAATTTTTTCATTATATATAATTAATTAAAAACATATATGTATTTTATCATATTGAAAAGACAACCATAATTAATTTCACAATGACTACGAATAATAATAATATATGTTTATGTTTATAATAAGGGTTTCGCCGTTCTACTATCAATTTAACTAGCCAATTGTTAACATTAGGAAAAGTGTTTAACATGATGAGATTTACAACTTTGGCGTTGAACAATTTTTTTAAAAATGTATGCACAATACGTATTTTGGAAATACGCTCAGATTTCGTGTCTTTTGGAAATACGCTATGTACATGCATTTTTAGGAAAAGTGTTAAACACAAAAGTTGTAGACTTCGTCGAGATCTATAATTTTCATGTTAAACACTTTTCCTAAAAAAGAATGTACACGACGTATTTTCAAAATGCACAAAAAATTAGGAGAAAGTACGGTGCGACTAGCTAAAACTGCGGTGCTAATAACATCGCTCTGACATTATGATCCCCATTTGAATTTATTCAAACTCCGCGAGCACACACATGCAGTCATAATGATCAGATTGTCTCAATGTACGTAGAAAAAATTTTGGGTGCATATCTCACGCCTTCCTTTAGGTGCTCACGTGAGTCGGGCCGTACGATCGACGATCCGACGGTACACCAAATAATATCATATTTGTATTTAAAAACAGAAAAAACAAAGAAAAACAAGCATATTTTGAAGTTTGAACCATCTGATCGCCGTTCGTACGACCAAGACTCGCACGAGCACCTAAAGGAAGGCGCGATATACGCTCCCAAAATTTTTTCATGTATCCATCACCAACTGTAACCCGATGGATGCGCACCTTTCATGACAGTTTGTGACGACGACAATATTAAACTAGGCATTATACTGTCATTAAAGAGAATAATTTGTACATGCCTAAATGTTATTATTTATGCAGTTGCAATAAGATATTTTTAATAGGATTTCAGATTTCATATTATGTGGCCCGGTGGTGTCAGTCATGAATATAGGTATTAAATTGTCATTTTTAACACCCACCTAAGAAATCTTATTCACTTTTATATTCAAACTAATAATGTTTGTTAGGTGATATATTCTTAACGAATGATGTTTTAACTCATGCATTTACAATATTCACCACCGTGCCAAATGGAACCTAACTTGTCATTATTGGGGGAGAATATGATTTTCATCAATCAAATATTTATGAAATACTTGATTCTCATATAATGGATTGTTGCAAAAATTAGAGTTGTACAATCAAAGAAACCAAAAATCAAAATACAGAAGACAGATTTATGAGGTACATCTCAAGATGGGCTATGCTCATGTGCAATTAAACAGTAATCCGCTTTTCACTAGATCAATAGCATAAACAATTATAAGAAACTGGGTAAATTTTAGATTTTTGAATTCGCTAACACTACAACGAGAAGAAATTTATAGAGCACCGTCCATCTGTTCAACACGAGCATCTGTGCAGAATTATCATCGTTTATCTCTCTTTCCTCTCTATAGAATAGAAGGGCAAATATACAACAATCAAGTCTTTATTTCACTATAGTGAGGTCGGCTATATGAATCATTTGTCGACATTGTATTCTATCTTTTGTCATAATCTCACTAATGCCTAAGTATTGTTAATGTATATTTGAATATATAACGGGCTCGAAGGCTTAATGAGTTTGGTTTGGATACGAGGATATCTAATACCTGTATTGAATCTAGAATTTGCTTATAAAACCAAAGTTAGGGACAACGGTGAGATAGCTCCATTTTAACCACCACCCGAAATGCTTTGAGCGAAGTAACTAAGTACATCATGTCTTTTCTTATAGTTTTATTCCAAATCTTTCATTATCTACCCCCCTAACTAATCCCTATACTCATTATTTTTTAGCAACTTGCAAGTCAAAATGGGAACAAAGGTAATGTTGAAATTTAGATGAATACGAAGCTTAGATACTGTTTCATGATCTAAAAATTTTCTTATTGTAACAGCAAAATACAATTATTTTCTTATAATTATAAATATTATGTACATAAAAGCCATACGTGCTATATACTCCTTGGTGTTTTGAAAACGTTAATAAATTTATTAAACACTCTGCCACCTACCCATAAACATTTATAAATGTATTAATAAGTGTATTAAATACTCTCAAATGGATTTAGGGGCCCTCCCTCGAAAATTTTTGCAAAGTGCATAATAAATTTTTTCTGCTTACGTCTTATTGCGGGCCACCCGGTCTTCCCTCGATCTGAAGAAATCAGACCGCCTTAGCTCGGAATAGAACCAAGTGCGCAAACAATCAAAATGAATCGCAGCAACTGACAAGAGGCGTTTTTTACGTGGAAAACCCGAAAAGGGTGAAAAACACATGGCTGGAACTGTGTCGAGACAAAATCCACTAGTTTCTTGGGGTTTTACAGAGTTTGATTTTATTTTGGAGGGCGGCAGACCGTTACTCCGTTACAAGTGCAGAAAATGAGGAAAAAAGGTTAAGTCCTCGGAGTCTCGATGGAAGCGCTCCGACCTTCGAATATTGCTGAGCTCGCGAAACCTGAGTGGGAGCGTCACGGTTGGAAAATTCTCTAAGTCCACAAAATTTCAGGAGGGGACACTCTCGTGGATGCAGAACCTTGATGAGAGTGCTCTCGCGGAGGCAGTTGATGTGACTTGGAGAGTGCTGGTGCTTGATAACTTCTAAAAAATAAGTAATCTAGTTTTTTATTTTGATTTAATATTCAACATAATGAGAAAATTTGATTTAAATGAGTAAAAATATAATTAAATTCATAATTATTTTATTTGTGACTAATTTGGCTATTTTCTTATATTTTCCTGTTAGAAAAACCGAAAAAATCCGGAGAGTAAAGTCAGTGTTATTTTTGTCCTACGCAACAACCTGAAAAAGTTCTTGCAATAAATTCTAGACAAATTTAAAATTCGAATTTTGCATCAAACTCAAAATTGAATGGAGACATCTTTTGGGAGAGGGGCTGAACGTTTTTGAGAGGAGGATCTCTTGCCTAATAGATAGATACAAAATACATTAGCGAGGAGGAGATAAAAGAGGTCATCATCTTGGAGATAGAAAAGAAGACTCGGGTTTGGACGCACCGAAAATAAGGAAGAAGACTTGGGAGCGAGATCTGAAATTTAATTCCTGCAGCATTTAAACTTCCATAATTATCTCTAGTAAAAATTTTCTTATTGTGTGGGTTCATTCTTTCATTATGAACTAAATTTTTAGGTTTTGTATGTTTAGAATACTTTGTCTTGTTGTGGTTTTAATTTCTCCCTTTTAAGTGTTTGAAGAACTATCTCTACTGGATTTAAGTTTTTATTTTGTTGAAATTTTGGATTAAATTTTTTTCTTCTAAATTTCGTGACGAGATTCGAGAGAGCAATTACGTTATGTTAGGGTAGAATCCTTTCTTTTGCGCGCCAAAATTCGAGAGAGGAGTCGCGTAAATCTTTAATAAAATTTCATCTTTATACTATACTAAGATATTCGAGAGAGTAGTGACGTAAGTGTAACATAAATTTCAATATATCATAAAGAGAGAAAGAGATTTCATCTTATGTTAACAACATTAATTTGTGTGTTTTATGTTATTCATTTTCTACCTAAGAGATAATATGGAAATTAGGGTATAAAACCCACTCCCGGAACACAAGACATGGTCAAGGGGAGTCTTATGCCAAAACAGCCATCTTGCGGTAGCGTCAGCGTACGAGCTAACCTGTATCACATGACGCCTATTATGCTGACTAAATTCCAATATCACATTGCCAACCTATCGATAAAAGAAAACACAGAAGTCATGATGCTCAAAAGTAAAAGTCTAGGATAATATAACATTCAGGAAGCTACATAAGCTCCTGTAAATATTAAAGTACAAAAATTGCTCGAAAGGTTACAGCAAAATGCTCAAAATCTCACATCTGACACTGAGGGGAGTGAAGGTATTGTAGTGTTAGGCCCCGTCTCCCGAACTTGGCTGCTCTCCTGCACGGGGTGCTGCTGCTGCTGCTCCGTCTGCGAGATGTCCTCCTCAAAAAGTGTGTATAACAACCGTTAGTCATAAAAATTAAGTGACTTCACATCCTCTCACCCCGATGACTCTTAGGAACCGGGCGGAAGGAAAGAAATAAGGGATACAATATAATCAGTAATATAACAAGTAGATGACATGATGGTATTATTAATCCAGCAGTTAATATATTAACAGTTCAATAAGTAAGCAGGTAATCACAGAAGACATACATGCATATAAGAGCATATCTATACTAACAGTGTAACAAATGGCAGAATATATAAGAAACTGAATTGAACTTAACTTATAAGGATGCACATACAAACTTATATGTTAAGGGTCTAGTATAATAAATAGTATCTCATTATATAAAAGTGTCCATGGTAATTTATATGATGAGGATCTTGTGTGGTGCAATGCAATGAATGTATAATGACACACTCATGTTTACACACGCACTCTTATTTGCTATGTCGACATAAACCTTTAGTTCCCACTCTTCGAGAGGTAGCGGGCCTCTCACGCATCACCCGTCGTGGCCAAACGGTGATATTGGAGCTGACATCTCCATTACTAGGCGACATACACACTACCAAACCTAAGTATCACGTACACATCAACGATATATACCACATAGCGGAGTCCCTGAGTACTACGACATAGAAGAGGTCTTTAGGAGGTAAGCACCAAAAATCCCAGCCCAACTGGCCTAAACAGTACGGAAGGGGTCTTTGGGAAGTAAACACCAAAGAGCCCAGCCCAACCAGTTCAACTGGCACGAAAGGGGTCTTTGGGAAGTAAGCATCAAAGAACCCGATCCAACCGGCCAATTTCTATCTGCCAGCTTCCATCAGTATAACGATTGGTAAGCCCGTAGACCTGCCACAAGTAATCCTTAACTCGGGATCATTCAACAACCGTGTATCGACTTACACACCATGCAATCCTCATGCACTAATAAGCCAAGAAGCTTCCAAGGACCTCCAACAGTGTCCTTACACAATACATCCTATGATATAACATATCCTACAATTACCAACCAGTCATCTAACAAGTGATAAATTAAGTGGTTATATCAACCCAAATCTCCTGAGATTTATACCATATGTCATGATTAGCATCTTGAGGGTTTACACAAAATTTTAGCTCATTCGGACAATCATAATTACTATTTACGGCACAATAATTTGTAACATAATATTGGCAAATTCACATCAAATATATATCCAAAAATTATGAAACTTAATTGGGGTGTCCATATTATCATCAAGCATTTATCTACCAACTTTCCAAAGCATCCGATAATTTTTTTTTTAAAGAAATTCATGAAACATCGAAATTTGTACATTTACGATGCTGCTTACGCAAACTGGATTTTTCGGAGCTATTGTAACACCTCCCCTATAATGACCGTATAATATGGGTCCGGCCGGGACCCCACAACATACATACGCCACAGTTTTAGTATTATAAGATGATATAACTACCCAATATGAAAACTCATAGCCACAACACAGCGGAAACAACAAAACAGACTAAAGGTTATCTACACATATAACAATATCGAAGCGGCCTTAAGACCTTACAACAAATGAGAGTTCAAAACTCAAATAATAACATCAGTCAACAATGTGCATAAGCACTCCTAGACTACCTCGGCATGCAAGCCGGAAAACAAGTGCATCAAACATACAATGTCACATAAGTAGAGCTAAAGCAAAGCGATAGCTCTTCATGAGGCTTAGGCCCTTTTGGCCGGCGAGCTAGCTCCTGCTTGCGATCCTTGCCCTGTAAAAATTGTTTGTATCGTGGGTCAGCAAAGGCTGACCTCAAACTGTGTAACAAACACATCTCCTCCCGGCCGCCCCAAACGGACCCCGGGGTACCCCTCCAACCTGCAAGTCAGCACTTCGTATACAATATACATAAACAGTTAAAGCACTAAAGAAACAGGCTTGGATGTCTCAAACAGCATACACGTTCTCTATTGTTGAGCATATAATAAGAAGGGGCCTACTATGCAACATGAATGCAAAATCCGGGCTTCACCCAAGGCACCCTATAGCGTATGCATCTAGCACATCATCAGTCATCCGGGTACTTCCCATTTCCCCAGTGGCTTTAAGCCTCAAACAACAGGGTACTGCATTTCCCCTAACAACATGCAAGCCGTCGCACGGAACTCTTGCCAAGGCCCCACCCGCTCATGGTCTCAGACCCGGGCTTGCCTGCAAGCTCTAACTTCTCATGTCAGGATTCTGTCTAACACACTGACCGATTTTAAGAACCCTTGCTGGACCCCACCCGCTCATGGCCTCATTGTCCCGGGCTTGCCCCATGCTTGACATTCTCATCAGTCTCACAGAAGAGGACTAGTCTTGCCGGGACACTCTCCACACATGACTTGCACGTCACAGGATAGCCAGCCGACCACAGAGACACAACCACGCCTTGGCACATCACAATCCAAGACAATTCTACCCTAATCCCTCATTCGTACTGCAGCATTCTGGCGCACCAAGGAAACCATCTACCTCCAATGCGGAGCTAACCTTGTCCACCAAGGAAAACATCTACCGTCATTGAGGAGCTAACCTTGTTTGGTTCCGGCTATACGTACTCACACGAGAAAAAGGGGAAAGCATCACAAACATCACAAACGACCTCTTGCCTCAACGGATTTCTACCAAATCCTTAAAGCTCATATGCAACATCACCGAGTCAGACTAACGGTCGTGATCGCGACTTCACCCACCATGCTTAATCCACTAACGGAGCGGATCTCTAATGCAAAAAATCATGTCGGGGAAGGACTCAATCAACCCGGAGGTTCCTCTTGAACCATGGCGACCCAAACCCCTCATTTGAGAGATTGGTGCCCAAAACCATGAAAATAAGAGATACTAAATACGCATCCTAAAACCAAGAGGAGAAGTGTCGTTACCTTCCGACCCCTCTTCCTAGCCATGGAAACTTAGCTGGATGAGAACCTTCGCAACGATCTTGCCTCCACGGATCCGGACTCAGCTCACGATTTGGAGCACCGAGGCTTCTCCAATAGCCGGATCTCTCCTTCACCTTCTTCCCTGCTCTCCCTTCTCTCTAGATCTTAGAAAGAGATTACTTGGAGAAGAAATGAGGGTTTCTAACCCTATTCCCGGGCTTAACCCAACAGGAACAGCCCTGGACCATCAAATCCCAAAAGGAGGAATCAAACGACCATGATTCGCACTGAAAAGCAAAATACCTGGGCCGAACACGGCTTGTGACACGCTCGTGTCTCAGGCCGTGTGCCCCAAGCGACGCCGAAACCGTCGTACCCAGAACATGACACGGGCTCTGAACAAGCCCGTGTCAAAGCTGACACGCCTGTGTCACTCAGTAAACACCCGTGTACCTGGGCGTGTGCCTCCATCGAGACGGCCCCGGAAACCACCCAAGAAGAACACGGGTAGGTGACACGCCCGTGTCACATTTGACACGCCCGTGTCACATGCGAACACGCCTTGGATCCAGGCCGTGTTTATTCCTTCACACGGCGCGACTCACAACCCGAGCAGGACACGGCCTGAGACACGCCCGTGTCTCAGGCCGTGTTCGAAGTCTCGACGATCGTCGACCGCCAAAGTGTCGACACGCGAAAATTCGTCGACTCGAACACCACACGGCCATGGACACGCCCGTGTCCTAGGCCGTGTTAACTCTCTCGACACTTCGTCGAGCGCAAAACGTCGACTTCCCGGGCTCTCGACGAACCCGACCATGACACGGCCATGGACACGCCCGTGTCCTAGGCCGTGTTCCCTCTCTTGACACTTCGTCGAGCTCAGTTTGTCGACCACCGAGTTCTTCGGTGAACCCGAGCAAGACACGATATTGGACACACGCGTGTCCTTGGCCGTGTGACCCCTTACCAAGACCCAAACTTAGCCAAAAACGTTGATCGTCCCTCATTCGAAATTTGGGGCATTACAACTCTCCCCCCTTAAATGAATTTCGTCCCGAAATTACAAAAGGCAAAAAGGGGTACACAAAACTTATATGATACCTGAACGGAAGAACTCTGGATACTCCTCCAACATTGTTTGTTCTCACTCCCAAGAGAGCTCCTCACGACCGCAGTTGTCCCATCGGACTTTCACAAGTTTGACCTTATTTGTTCCGCAACTGCCGAATCTCAGAATCCTCTATAGCAACTGGACGTACTCACGTCCTCAAGCTTTCCTCTATCGGCACTGATGCCGATTCGATCACCACACTAGCCTCTACCAAGGCTTTCCTCAAGACGGAGACATGGAAGATGTCGTGTAATCCACTACGTTCTGCGGACAACGCCAGTCGGTACGCTGCTTCTCCCACCCGTTCAACAACCTCGAAAGATACTAAAAATCTTGGACTCAACTTCTTGAGTCGACGAATCCGTGAAACACCTTTGAACGGCTTGATCTTTAAATAGACTCAATCGCCTACCGCGAACTCCAACTTACTGTGGCGAGCATTAAAATATTTTGCTTGCCGATCTTGAGCCACCTTCATACGCTCTTGAATGGTCTGCACCAACTCACAAGCGTCAGCTACCACCTCTTTTCCCAAAAGTTTGGTGTCCCCCGCCTCTGTCCAAGACATCGGTGTTCGACACCGTCTCCCATACAAAACGTCGTATGGCGCCATTTTTATACTTGCTTGATAACTGTTTTTGTACGCGAACTCCACCATGAAGAGGTGATCCTCCCACTTCCTGCCGAAGTCAAGAATGCACATTCTCAGCATATCCTCCATAGTACGGTTCGTTCTTTCGATTTGCCCGTCAGTTTGAGGATGGAAAGCCGTACTGAACTTGAGCTTCATGCCCAAACTCTTCTGAACTAATCTCCAGTCCTTGGACGTGAAGCGTCCGTCACAATCGCTGACCATACTCTTAAGAATCCCATGTAGTCGCACAATGTTGCGAACATATAACTCTACCAGCTTCTCCACGTTGTCCTCCTTCCGATTTGGGATGAAGTGAGCCACTTTGGTTAAGCGATCCACAATCTCCCAAATCGCGTCGTTACCCTGCTGCGATCTAGGTAACCCATGCACAAAATTCATGGAGATGTCATCGAATTTCAACTCAGGGATTGAAAGAGGCTTCAGGAACCCGCCCGGCTTCTGACACTTGGCCTTCACCAAGGCACTAGTTTGACATCGATTCACGTACAAAGCTATGTCCCGCTTCATCCTAGGCCACCAAAAGGTTTTCTTCATATCCAAGTACATCATTGTACTACCCGGGTGAATGAAGTATCTTGAGAAATGAGCCTCAAACATCAACTCCTCACGGAGCTTGCCGAACTGCGGTACACAAATCCATCTGTCCTTCCTCAGAATTCCGTCAATCATGTTCCAAACGTTGCTCTCGTCCCTTTGAGCTTCCACCACGTATGGCTGAAACTTCACATCAAAACGGGTCGCTTCCCGAATACGATCAGACAAGTCATTTTGCATTTCAACCCAGTTCAACCGAGCCATGCTAGACTCGCCTTTCTCTACACATTCCATGCCCAAGGACTCCCAGTCTTGTACCAACCGCTGATCATGAGCTTCAATCTAATTCGGTTGCCCCGAGTATTTTCTGCTCAAGGCATCCGCCACCACATTGGATTTGTCTGGCGTATAATGAATCGCCACCTCATAGTCTCCAAGAAACTCGACCCACCTGCGCTGTCGCATATTCAAGTCCTTCTGATCCAAGAGATACTTCAGGCTTTTATGATCCGTGAAGATCTCCACCTTTGCACCATAAACATAGTGTCGTCATATTTTCAATGCAAAAATTACCGCCGCCAATTGCAAGTTGTGGACGGGGTAATTCCTCTCATGGGGCTTCAGCTGCCTAGACCCAAAAGCTATCACACTACCATGTTGCACCAAAACGCAACCCATACCGCATCCTGATGCGTCACTGAAGATCTGAAATCCTTCGGTCCCTTTCGGTAGACTTAGGATTGGAGCTGTCATCAGCCTTTCCTTCAGTGTCTCGAATGTCTGACTGCACTCTTGAGTCCACACAAACTTCTGGCCTTTACGAGTGAGTGAGGTGAGGGGTAGAGCTATTCGCGAAAAGTTCTTCACGAATCTCCTATAATACCCCGCTAGTCCAAAAAAACTTCGGACTTTCGCCACAGTCCTTAAAACCGGTCAATCTCTGATGGCTTCCACTTTTATTGGATCTACCGCCACCCCATTCCCACTAATCATGTGGCCTAAAAATGCCACTTTCTCTAACCAGAACTCGCACTTTGAGAAATTTGCATAAAGCTGGTTCTCTCTCAACAATTGCAAGACTACTCTCAAGTGAGTCTCATGCTCCACTTCCGATTTGGAATACACCAAGATGTCATCAATGAAGACAACTACAAAAGAGTCCAAGTATTTTCGAAATACTCGATTCATCAAATCCATGAATACAGATGGCTCGTTCGTCAGCCCAAACGGCATCACCGAGAACTCGAAGTGACCATACCTGGTACCAAACGCTGTCTTGGGTATGTCCTTGTCCCGAATTCGCAACTGATAGTACCCTGACTTCAAATCCAATTTTGAATACACCACCGACCCCACCAACTTGTCAAATAGGTTGTCTATCCGAGGAATCAGATACTTATTCTTGACAATCAATTTATTCAGCTCTCAGTAGTCTGTGCACAGCCGCATACTACCGTCTTTCTTCTTCACGAACAACACCGACGCGCTCCACGGTGAAGAACTGGGCCTGATATACCACTGCTCTAACATTTCCTGCAACTGCACTTTGAGCTCACCCAACTCTTTCGGTGCCATCCTGAACGAAGGACGTGACACCGGCCTAGCCTCCGGCAGTAACTCAATTGAGAAATCGATCTCCCGCCGAGGAGGCGCTCCAGGAAGTTCATCAGGAAACACATCCACGAACTCTGACACCACTAGCACTTCCCCACGCGATAACTTGGAAAGACAAACCTCCAATAACGCTACAAGCACTACTCCACCTTGGTTAACTGCCCGCATCAACTGCATAGCCGAAACTAGGGAACATGCCACTCCATTAAGGCCCTCAAACTTGACTTCCTCCTGCCCTTTGCTTCTTAGGGTCACCACCTTGGATAGACAAACGATACTGGCGTGCTGCTCCGCTATCCAGTCCATTCCCAATATTACATCAAACTCGACTAATGGTAGGACCGTTGCTATCAACATGAAGTCAACTCCGTCTAGCTCCCAACAAATGCGCCCTTGCTTCCCGGTGGTCATAGATGACCCATTGGGTATGCGCACCTTCAGCTTCGCGTCCGCCGAAAATTAATCCACCCCAATTCTCCGGATGAAGCTTTCCGCAAGAAAGGAGTGCGACGCTCCTGTATCAAACAATATCCTAGCGGGGTATCCAGAAAGTAACATAAAGCTTAAAACATAGACATTAAAACTAACGGTCTGAAAGTATGAAGCACAGGGTTAAACTTAAACTTCCTCATACATGTCACCACATCGGGTTGGTGGATCGCTTCCTGCTGTCCAAGGTTGTAAGCTCTTGGTTGCACCGGTTGGAACCGAGAAGCGCTAGACTCTGCCATCTTCCCTTTCTCTGCGGCACTGGGGCCGGAGCGTACAGTCTGCTCCTGCCTTGTCTCCTGCTCCACACCTCCTTGGTTATAAAAATGCGCAATGTGCCCCACTGTTGAGATGATATTAGCCAGCAGGACACGCATGTGTGGGACCGCATGTTTGGGCTTTCCCCATCGCGTTCCAGGTCTGGGTGTTGACCCCGGTGGGCCCCCTTGTGTGGCGGAATATCCTCGCGGTCCTGTGGTTGGGGTTAGTCCCACATCGCCTGCAGCAGGCGATCCTTTGTGTTCATGTACCCTCGTCCCCCCTTACCATCACCTCAGGGTTTTGGGAAGATGTGTGGTGACGGGTGGTTTCCACATGGTATCAGAGCCAGGTTGTCCTGCTGCGGGGGTGTGTTGAGATGATATTAGCCAGCAGGACACGTGTGTGTGGGACCGCATGTTTGGGCTTTCCCCATCGCGTTCCAAGTCCGGGTGTTGACCCCGGTGGGTCCCCTTGTGTGGCGGAATATCCCCGCGGTCCTGTGGTTGGGGTTAGCCCACATCGCCTGCAGCAGGCGATCCTTTGTGTTCATGTACCCCCGTCCCCCCTTACCATCACCTCAGAGTTTTGGGAAGATGTATGGTGACGGGTGGTTTCCACATGGTTACATGAACACAAAGGATCGCCTACTACGAGCGATGTGGGACTAACCCTAATCACAGGACCGCGGGGATATTCCGCCACACAAGGGGGCCCACCGGGGTCAACACCCAGACCTGGAATGCGATGGGGAAAGCCCAAACATGCGGTCCCACACACACGTGTCCTGCTGGCTAATACCATTACCTCGCAGCAGGCGATCCTTTGTTTTCATGTAACCATGTGGAAACCACCCGTCACCATACATCTTCCCAAAACCCTGAGGTGGTGGTAAGGGGGGACGGGGGTACATGGTATCAAAGCCATCCCGCTGCGGGGGTGTGTTGAGAACCAAGGTCCAGCGGGATTGGGTGTGTGTGGGACCGCATATTTGAGCTTCCTCATCGCGTTCCTGGTCTGGGTGTTGACCCCGGTGGGCCCCCTGTATGGCGGAATATCCCCGCCATCCCGTGGTTGGATTAGTCTCACATTGCCTGCAGCGGGTGGTCCTTGGTGTTTATGTACCCCCCGTCCCCCCTTCCTACGACCTCGGGGTTTTGGGAAGATGTATGGTGACGGGTGGTTTCCACAATCCACAAAAGGATCGTACACTCAAATCCACAGAAGGATCCTGCCTCAGCCGTTATAGTTCGGCCTAACAACTCAGATCAGTTAAGATCTTACAGAAGAAGTATTGGTTGTTGATGATGATTGACTCCAGAGAAGTGATCTCTGAGTCTGTCTCTTTCTGAATTGAGAAGACTCTGTCCTGTCCTCTTCACAGCACCAAGAATGGATGTTCAAGTTTGTTCTGCTTGTGCCGTGAAATAACTCAAAAAGAAATCTTCTTGAACTTGTTGATGAAAATGTGACAATCAGTAACTAATTGTCTGAACTTCTCAGAACAATGGTAAAAGTATTTTCTTCAAGCTCTACAACTTAGTCGAGAGAAAGAAGATGAAGCTCAAAACTCTTGTTTCAAAAAGTTAATTTATTCTTCCTCGGAAATCTACCTTTGTATTCCGTCATCCAACAACTCTTTGTGCAGTAGGGATCACTAGGTTTGGTAACTGCAACACTTTCTTTTTGCATATCAACTATACTAAAGGCAAGTAACATCTTTTGTCTTCTAGTAAGCAGATCCCGCAATATTTGAATTTCTGCTGACGTCGGCATGACTCAGCTCTTGTAGACTTAAAAAAAATCCAGTTATGTTGCATAGCCGTTGAGTGAAGCCTTGTCACTCAACGCACAATTATTTAGCTGAATTCTGTGACTGGAGGCGTTGAGTGCATTGAATGATTCTTCATTACTCAATCAATATAGAAAATTATAGTCTAACAGCTTAGGCGTAGAGTGAGCCTTCATCACTCGACGCGTCTGGACTTAGTTGATTTACTCCGCATGAAGGCGTTGAGTGAAGCTTCTTCACTCAAAACTTTCTGACTTTGTCTAGATTCTTGATGAGGCATTGAGTGGTCTGTCTTCACTCAATGCTTCTGTACTTGATTGAATTGTCTGTTGTGTAGGCATTGAGTGAACTGCCTTCACTCAACGCTTCTGAACTTAGACAGTTTTCTTTGACAGCATCACTGCGGCTTTGACTGTATGTAGTTCTGTCGACGCTTTTGGTTCTAGGCGTTGAGTGAACTGCCATCACTCAACGCTTCTAGACTTAACCACATTTCTGTTTTGGCTGTACAGAGGCTTTGACTGCCTGAGCATTAGTCGATTCTTTTATCCTCTTGGCGTTGAGTGAACTGCCTTCACTCAATGCTTCTGTACTTAACTAGATTTTTGCTTTGCCAGCATCCTGTCATGAGTCCATCTGTCTTTGTGACTCAGACTGCCTGTCAAATTAGTTCAACAGAGAACAACCTGCATATCTTGAACTTCGGGCATGCATCAAATACATTCATGTGTATACCATTGACTTGTGATTCTTCTTCAAATATAGGACATTGTGATCAATGGACCCAACATGGACCCTTGGTGGAATAAGCGTCGTGCGTTCATGGGGCGGCGCCGCTCCTAGGCGTACCCTTCTTTGATCTTGTCCCAAACCTCTTTGTGGGTGATTCTACAATCGCCTCGCTAGGCATCTACTTCCATTGGTTGAGGGTTAGCCTTAAATGTTGTCCTGGGGCTCCGACCTTCAGACAACATGCATTGAGCTTGTTTCGTCAGAGAGTTCCTTAGCAGGGGAATCTTTTGGGCGACCCGTGCCCTAACTAGGGACATGCTCTGGCGCTACCACTGATCATGCCTCGTGCATGTTGCCTGGGTGGGCAGGGTTGGACACCTCCATCCTCTGTAAGAGGGTGAGCATTTCAGTTTGGTGATCCTCCATCAGTCGGTCGCGCTCTTCTACAACATTGGTGGGAATGGCAGCGGCGACTGTTCTGTTGGTCAGTGTAGCATTGCCAACGAGTGAGTCGGCCACGACCATTTTTGGGCGCTCCTCTAGAGTCATGTCGTTTGTAGTGCACACACTTCTTCTTGTCATTGCTGCTGGTTGGGGAATGCTGAGACTTGTCAGTGCTTTTGGAAATTCTTTCCCACAAACGACGTCAAACTGTTGCGGGTTGCTCGGTCTTTCCCCGGTCCGGAGAAATCAAACCGTTTTAGATCAGAACTGGACCGAGCGCGCAAACAGATAAAATGAACTGCATTAAATGACAAGAGGAATTTTTACGTGGAAAACCCAAAAATGGTGAAAAACCCCATGGTTGTACTATGCCGAGCCAAAATCCACTATCTTCTTGGAATTTTACAGAGTTTGATTTGATCTCGAAGGGTGACAGAACACTACTTCGCTACAAGTGCAAAAAATGAAAAAAAAAGGTTAAGTCCTCAGAGCCTCGATGTAAGTGCTCTGGCCTTCGAAAATTGCTGAGCTCGCAAAACTTGGGTGGGAGCGCCCCGGCTAGAAAATTCTCAAGTCCACGGAGTTTTGGGAGGGAGCGCTCTCGTTGATGTGGAGCCTTGATGGGAGCGCTCTCGCAAAGGCGGTCGGCGTGACTTGGAGCGTGCTGGCACTTGAGCGCTAAGAGGAGAGCGGAGAAAGTTCCTAAGCGTACAATCGGCCTAAGTCCACGATCTTGGCAGAAAATCTCAAAGCGCTCTCTTGCCTCTGGAGTTACTTGTCTTCAAATAAAGGTCTGAGTGTGTATTTATAGTTTTCTGGAGGGTCATGGTGGTAGCTGCATCGGGGATTGATTTGTCCTGACGAATGTCGTTGCTCTGTTTTGGTCATCTGGAACACCATTTTTGCCAAAATGACAAGAGTGTCTCCTTCACCCCGGGCAGTTCAGGCGGCCCGGGCAAGGTGCCCGGAGGTGGCTGGCGGCGAAGGAGGCAGACCGGGACGGCGAGGGGTGTCAGCGGAGCCCGCACGCGCGAGCGGGCTGTGTTTGAGCATGCTGGGCGGCCGCGCTGTGCGCGGCCGCACGGGGTGCCCCCGCAGCTGCGCGCGGCCGCACGCCGCGCGGTGCGCTGCCCTGCTACCGTGCGAGTGTGGGGCCCTTCGGCCGCACAGATTGGCCTGGGGTCTGCGGTCGTGCGTGTGCACGGGTAAAGCCTCCCTCTTGGGTGTCTTTAGATTTTCGGCTTTGTGTGTGGCTGGCTAGGCTGGGTTTGCTTGCCCCCGTGTCCTTAGCCGAAAGCCATTCCGGTTTAACATTGAAAATTCAGGGGGAACTCCATCACATCTCAAAATGATTATGACCAGATATGAAAGGAAATAGCTAAGTAATATGAAAGTGTTCGTAATTTTTTTTTGTGATTGTTATGGACAAACTTATTTTAGATAGGGGCAAACCTAATTTTAAAGTTAAAAAACATTAAATAAGTAATCCTTTTTACAATGTGAAATTGATAGGTGCAAACCACGATCATTTCGCCCGCAGGAAACCATATCCCTCGCCTCGTGGTTCCTGCGTTGTAGCCGAGCATCCGTCTCCCACTCATCCATCTCTGGCAAACTGGGCCGCCTCATACTCGTCCATCCCCGACGAGGGTGCCAGCCTCCTAGTCGTTACACAAACTTATATATTTTCAATCCTTGACACATTTTTCTACAGGTGCAATTATTGGAGCAAAAAATGTCACAAAATTTGAATTTTCATGATTAATTTAAAGCTTTTGTTATATGTTAATATTTGTATTATTAATGCAAATTATTAAATAATATTTTATTAAGCAATTTATAAAAAAATTTAGTTTGCGCGTAATAATTTGGTTTGCACATATAATTTCTTGATTTGGATATATAATTGATTTGCCCATATCTAAAATAGATTTGTTCATAACAATCAACTTTTTTGCACCCTTGCATAGGCTCTATTTGTTTGAGCGTTTCGCAACTCCGTTTGGGGCAAACACTGCCGGAAGAAGGGTAAACAAATGAACCTCCGGCGGCGTTTGCTCCGTTTCCACCCGCCCGCCTAGAGAAACGTCCCAAAATGCTCCGTTTGGACCAGTCACCTCCCCCCTCCAATTCGAACTCTCCGTTTCCATCCGCCGGATCGACCCGCCACCGCTAAAACAAATGACGCCTTAGTCCTATCCAAAAAGCCCGATCGGACCGGGATTGACTCGAGCCGGTCGGGCCCTGGCTTTTTGCCCACTGAGATCGGCCCAAGCTTTTTGCCAATTGGGTCGGGCTCTGGCTACCCTCAAAGAGGGGGCCCGATAATCCCGCCTAGATTAGGCGGGATTTTAATCCTGCACAGTTAATTAGGCGGGATTAAAATCCCGCCTGGTTAGGCGGGATTTCCACCAGCCTAGGTTAGGCGGGATTAAAATCCCGCCTAGTTAGGCGGAATTTTCGCCAACCTGGGTACCGTAAAATGGACCTACATTTAGTGTACAACTCATGATCTTCGTTAATGGGTCATTCAAGGCAGAAGTCAAATTCAAAACAAGAGTCAAAGTCAGCACCTAAGGCAAAAGAAAGACTAAGCAAGTATGACGAGTACCACACGCACACTAGCCAAGTGGGCGACTAAGGCAAATACTTGCCCAAGCCAGGCGAGCTCCGTCAGTAGTCGCATGTACCTCAGGTGGGGCTTGGGCTATAAATAAGACCTTCATCCCTTGGATTTCCCTATAAATAGAATCTCAGGTGTACAAACCCATATCCGGCGAGTGGGTATCGACAGGAGCCGGACCATCCAAGTCATCTTGGTCAAGTCCCAGAAGATTCGGGCCCCTGCCGTCGAGCCCACTCGACGCCCTCCGCTGGCGTCGAGTCCACTCGACGCCTTTCGTCTCGACGTCGAGTAAGGCTTGTTCACTCAACGCCTCTTTCCTTGCCGTTGAGTGAATGTAGACACTCAACGCCTCTTTCCTTGGTGTTGAGTGAAGCCCAGACACTCAAAGCCTCTTTCCTTGGCGTTGAGTGAAGCTCCGACACTCAACGCCTCCTTCATGGCGTTGAGTGAGATCTCGGCAGTCCCGTCGGCTCGCCCAGGTGGGGTGGAGCGGAACAATTGGCGAGTGGAGTAGTAGACTAGCACTCGTCCATGGATCTCGGCAGGCAGTTGGCGAGTGGGGCATTTCTGGCCTACACTCGCCCAGGGCTATTATGAGGCGGCGAGTGTTAGCACCATCGAGCACTCGCCACCCCATGCGAATGGAGGTTTTCAAGGGCCACTTGTCAAGTGTTGTATGATGTATTTTTACCATTTTACCCATGTTGGCATGTCCATAGCCCTTTAGAATAGCGGAGTTACGGTATTGACAGACCAATCTTGACTGCATATAGCTGTTTAGAACAATGGAGCTTTGCTATTGACAGACCGTTTTCAGAAAACTATAAATAAACCCAAGGGGTACCTCAGGAGGCATGCTTACTTGTGTCCCGATCTTCTTGCGCTTTCTGAGCTATCTTTAGCTCAACACCTGGCTAAGGAACGTAAGCGCTCTAAGATCTTCCGGGTGTGTGGTGAGACCTCCGCGCTGGAGCCTTGGATCCGTTTCTTGTTCTAAGTCTTTAGCTGTTTGAGTTTGTGAGTGAGAAGTAAGTGCGAGATCACCCCTTCCTCAAGGGTTCGAACTCCACAGAAGCCGATTTTCGGTTTCAACATTGAGACCCTCATCCCTTAGATTTCCCTATAAATAGAATCTCAGGGGTACACAGATTGAGATTTTTGGCTAAGCTCTTGGATCCCACTATCGAAGTTTTGGGCCGTGAGACAGTGATCATCTCATTTGGTCGCCATTTTGAGATAGTCGTCAAGTTAGTGACCCCCTGTACCCTGCTCGGTCATTTTTGGTTGTGGTGGAGAAGCTTGTTCTAAGCATCTGGGTACGTGGTGAGACCTCCCTGTCGCAGCACCTATGTTCCTCTTACTGTTCCCTCTGTTTCTGTGTCATTGCCCGTTAAGCCCAACCGCCGGACCAGTAACATTAAACTGTATTGATCCGAATTTTGAAGTAAGAATTTCCGACTTGACTTCAACATTTACTATCCCAAATAAAAAAATGTATTATATAAATATATAGTCCTCACAAATCCTGGTATATCAATCCACCGCTGAAACAATCCTTCTCCTTCTTTTGTTGGCTTTGGTATAGTGTGGATCGCCATGGTCACCTCTGTTCTTCCCTCTTCTCTCATCAGCTCCTCCAGTGTCAAAGAACTTGTAATTAATTCTTCACATAATAGTACAGAAGCCACCTCGATGCCTTCTGTTTATGTAGCTCGTAATCCAGCCATGGCTGCAGCCGAGATAATCGGTCATGAAGAGATTCCAACCATCGATCTCTCCTTGCTTATAAGGAGGTCCGAAAAAACTTCAGCTGATGAACGAGCAAAAGTGATTCAACAATTAGGGGAAGCCTGCCAGGATTGGGGCTGCTTCATGGTAAGTGATTAATTCTATAGCAAGCAAGCCTCTCCAAAGGAATAGCACACGGCCAATTAATGGCCGTGGTTAATTGTGCAGGCGGTCAACCATGGAGTGCCGGAGGATTTACAGAGGAAGATGATAGAAGCCTACTTGGATTTCTTTGATATGAAGGATGAGGAAAAGCAGCGCTACAACTCCAAAAGTTTTATTAACTCAGTCGTGTACAACGCAAGTTTTGATCAAACAACAAATGAAGTGCTTTATTGGAGGGATGGTCTGATAACAACTGTGCACCCCACCTTCAACTCTCCCGATCAACCTCAAAATTTCAGGTTTTTATGTTATAATATATAAATTTACTTCATTATGTTACCCACTGTGGTGAAATAATCATCACTTTTAAATTAGAACTGATTTTTTATCTAGTCTAAATTTACATAGGAAAGGGACATGGGAAAAAGAATCTTTTATGCTTGAAATTACTTGGGAACTTAGGCTCCCTTTGGGGGACTTATTTTCACCGGTCAAACGATTATGACCGCATGAACGGGGCCTCAAAGGAGCCTAGATTATTCCAACTTTGAGGAAATTAATTCGGAAATTAAGCTGAACAATGTAAATTGAGTTTGAAAAGTGTTACCAGATAGGTTATTCAATCATAGGTCATGGTTGACTTTTGAATGGGCAGCTATTTCAACCAAACATCCTTTTGATGGAGTTTTAATTGGGTGGGCTTTAGGGTTGATGTTAAGTCATTGATAAGAGATGTCAATGTTGGAAATTTTTCGTTATGTGGACCTGATTATCAAGACGACCCATTAAAGTTGTGCGCAAATATTTGAGTCTATTCGGACTCCTACGTGTGTGCGTTAATTCTATCGCGCGAACGGTGGAAGTCTTTGATGAGTAAGTCAGATCGTCTCGTAATTTCAGTCGCAAACTCGGTATCACTCTTGACATATAAATGGAGATGATATTTAAATCTCAAATAAATTTACGAGATTTAATTTATTTGAATTTTAATTTGAGAGTTATGAGCATTAATGATCTTCTTTTAATAACTCTCATTAGGCCTCCCTATTATGCCCAAAAAATTAATCTTAATATCTGTGTGGGTGAACAAGGACTGATTCCGTGATTCTCACTCTCCTCTTCGTGTAACCGCCAGTTTCATCTTCCTCTTTTGGAGCGCTGGCAAAAATTCTCGTTTCTTTTTCTTCAGATCTCATGAACAAAGCCTAAGGATTGCTGGAATAGATTTTCCCTCTCCTCCAGTTTCATGGAGAAGACAAGGCAGTGAAATCATCTTGCCGCTTGGGACATCCAGAAGAGAGATCGAGCTACTTGGTCCGCGTCATAGGGCTTGCCACAAGAGATCTGTTATCTCTCTTGTTTTTGGCTCTAGGTCTGGGACCTACCGGCTATAGACCTCTTCTTGGTCAGGCTCGCGGCAAACAAAGAGAGAGGAATCACACCTTCATTTTGAAAAGCTCTGTTGTTGAAGCACCAACAGTGGACTTCGTTGGTGGAATATCTAGATTCTTCTTTTTCTGCAGATTTGAGAGAACACACATTTAGAAATGCATGTATCTTGGGGATCCGCTAACGTTGCGAAATTCATAAGAAACAACACGCCTCAACTGCTACGAATTTCTGTTATGATGAAAAATGTGCAAGAATTCATGAACTGTATAAATTAATTTTCGCACTTCATTTAGTGTTCAATCAAGTTCGTTTTATATTTGTGTTCTTAATTTT
Source organism: Platanthera guangdongensis (assembly GCA_039583875.1). Taxonomy (NCBI): domain Eukaryota; kingdom Viridiplantae; phylum Streptophyta; class Magnoliopsida; order Asparagales; family Orchidaceae; genus Platanthera; species Platanthera guangdongensis. The sequence goes on from CM077165.1 coordinate 151,340,951, forward strand.
AAGAAATAAATTTAATATAAACTCTAATTAGAGACTGATAGTATTTCGTTAAAACAATATTTTGAAGCTTCATTAATCATTGCATTTATTAGAATTTTTGATAATATAAATTGACGAATACTCCATAAATTTACAACAGTAAAGACTTAATACAGACATGTTAGTTGTTGGCCATGCGAACATGTTTGAGTTTTTGAGGAGACATTGGATAAGTGTTGCCTTGTACTCCTCACTCAATTAGGCATTGAAGGAAAACGTGTTGTATTTCATCCCTCCAGCAATAGGGATGTATTGAACTTTGTGGGCAACTTCCTGATGAATGTCATCCCTCATCTGTGGGGCACCTCCACTCCCTATTCATTCTTTCCTTCCCCTTTTTTCAACTCTTGCATGACTTCATCTTCACTTACTCTAAGAGGTAAGTATGTGTTGATCATATTGACCGTGCTTCTGTAGCACTCCCTAGCGATGTGCAGATCACTTCCAACTCGGTATTGATTTCCTCCTAGTGAGAATTTCAAAACTTGATGATATGTGGAGGGTATAGCTTGGAATACGTTCAAGAGCGATCTGCCGAAGATGATATTATAACTACTAAAAGCATCTACAACCAAGGATGTCTTTGCCTTGTTATTTAACAAATAGTAGAAGTAAAATCAACACTTCATTTGAATTCCTTTCTCTCTCCTGTGAAGTCATCAAGGGGCCCATCTCAGGTTTGGAGTTTCTTTTCTATCTTCATCGTATCAAATGCAAGTTTGAAAAGCGTTAATAGAACAACCAAAGTCGATTAGAATCTTTGTCACGGGATGACTCAACACCGCCCATACGGCCAACCGTGACAGTACCCCGTTCGTGACAGGAACGGGCTCCACCTGTTGGGTTCGGGTTCCCTCCTAGATGGATAAAGCCCGCGGCGACGAACGCCGAGAGGTTCGTAGAAGTATGGATTGAGTCGTGCAGAATTTCGAGAATGATTAGCGGCTCAGATCGTGATTTGTCTAATTAACCCGCAGGTTATTATAAATGAAAAAAAACCTAATGTGTGGCTGAGTCCGATAGCTCTTCCCGTGCAGAAGAAAAAACAACCGGCTGTTTCTTCTCTTCCAAGCCGCCTGTGCAAGACACACCTCCACCTCTTCTTTCTTCTTCGGATCGAGGACTTCTCGCCGGTGACCTTGGACGGTGTCGGAGCCGAGGCAAGCAGCGGTGGTCGGATGAGGCCGCGTGGAGTCCGGTGTGAGTTTTGACGGCGGCGCTTGTCGCGACGACGGAGACATCGGAGACTCTCTGTACGAGGGCTGATTTCTGAGGCGGTGTTGGCGCCGTGCTTGTGTAGCGGGGCGGCGGTGCACGTGTGCGGGGGAGCGGCATTTTCGGAGGCCGATTTGGGCGTAGCCGGAGCGGCGTTGGCGGAAGCCGTTTTTTAGAGTGCGCATCTTGGCGCAAAGAACGGCGGCGTGTTATTGTGGTCGCATCTGCGGCTAGCGGCGGTCAGCGCGGGGAGGCATCTTAGCCTCAAGTGGACTTTGGCGGCGAGGCATCTGAGCCTCGAGCGGGGCAACCTACTGACGGGTTGCGGACTGATCGGAGTGCGCCAACGACGTCGTGTGTCGACGTAGGCGGACAGCTTGGCACAATATTGGAAGATCTTGGAAGACTGCAGAGGATTCAGAGAACCAGTTTGGAGCGAGTCTCTCTGACTCGAACTTGGTCGTCTTTGTCGGTATACCTGTATTTTCCTCTTGTCTTTATTTTGTGCAAGTTGTAGGATCCATCTGAGGATCGCGGGGAAAGCCATTGTATTGTTGAACATTATTTAGTGGCGGCTTTCCGGGTTGGACTCCGATCGTCCCGTGGTTTTTACCCTGATTTGGGGGTTTTCCACGTATATACCTGTGTGTCTGTGATTGTGTTTGTTTTTGCGTATTTCGCTGACGATTTTGCAGGTATCTCAGCTCGCGTCCTCGCGTGCACTCAGGTCCGTGAGAACGTGTTTCTCACAACAAGTGGTATCAGAGTCAGGTTCTGTCGAGTCGATTGGATATTTCGGGTTTGTGAATAGGTGCGGTAGGTGACGACCATTGGTCCGCTCCCTATCCTCTCTAGTCACATTCTTTGAAATAGTCGGCTCCAAGATCAGTGGTCAGAGTTGACAGTGGACTGAGTGCAGATGGATTCGAGGTTTGAGATGGGTATGATGTTGAACGGGGCCAACTATCATGAGTGGCACATGATGATGGAGGACTTGATCTATGTCAAGGGTTGGCACTCGCCTATCTTTGAAGAGATGCCCAAAGATATGGAACCTGCAAAATGGACGATTGAACACCGCAAGGTTTGTGGCTTTATCAGGCGATTCGTGGAGCGCAATGTATACAATCATGTGGCGAGTATTGTTGATGCCAAGGAGCTATGGAAGACATTGGAGTCTCTATATGCGAAGAGCACGGGTCTGAATAAACTTTTGCTGCTGACAAAGATTAGTGAGTGTAAGTATCAGGAAGGCACCCCTATTCTTGATCATGTGAATGAGTTCCAAGGAGTGTTGGATCAGTTATCTGCTATGAAGGTGACCTTTGATGATGAGGTCAATGCTCTGTGGTTACTGAAGTCTCTCCCTGCCTCTTGGGAGATGGTTCGAGTTTCACTGATTAACTCGTCTCCGGGAGGTGTTCTGACTATGGAGATTGCAAAGAGTGGGATTCTGAATGAGGAGGTGAGAAGGAAATCTCAGGGTGATTCATATGAGAGTATCCCCTCTACCCACTCGGGTGCTTTGTACACTGAGTCTAGGGGGAGAGATAAGGACAGAGATGGCAGGGGATCTAACAGGAGCAAGTCCAGGCTGCGGAAAGATGTTGAGTGCTTTCATTGTGGCAAGAAGGGACACATTAAGAGGAAGTGCAATGCCTGGAAGAAATTGCAGATGAAGGAATCAGGGAAGCAGGATGAGGCCACAGCATCAGTAGTGACAGCTTATGATGATGATGATATATCACTCTTTGCGAGTGATGAGGTGGCGTCTAACCTCGCTCGTAGAGATGGTTTGTGGTTGGTGGACTCAGGAGCTTCAGCACACGTTTCGAGCGATAGAGCACAGTTTGCTACCTACACCTCACGTGATTGCGGAGTATTGAGGATGGGCAACGGGACGGTTTGCAAAGTTATCGGCATCGGTGATGTGCACCTGAAGACGAGCACAGGTTCTGTTTTAGTGCTCAAAGACGTTCGTCATGTACCTGACATCCGATTCAGTTTGCTGTCTGTTGGTCGATTGGATGCAGATGGGTATGCGAGTAAATTTGACGACGGACGATGGAGATTGACCAGAGGTTGTTTGGTCATAGGCCGTGGTAGCATGATGTCCGGTCTTTATTGTTTGGATGCTAGAGCTGCAGGTGCGGGGGAGCACAAGGTCAGAGGTGACAGGGCCACTGGTGTGTGGCGCAGGCAGCGTGGAATTTTCAACATGAAGAAATGCTACAGGCAGGTGAGACGTCAGGTCTCAAAGTCGACGGTGATAGGACAGGAGAGCGGTTCTCATATTGTTGCTGGCCAGCGGCGTCAGGTGACTTTTGATTGTCACGATCCTACATCGAGGTCGACAGTTTGCGCAGGACAGATGCATAGTTGCAGTGATGGTTCTTGCGGGGAGGTCGCCAATTTGGCGAGCTCTTCCTCCTAGTCGGGAAGGGGGAGAATTGTTGGGTTCGGGTTCCCTCCTAGATGGATAAAGCCCGCGGCGACGAACGCCGAGAGGTTCGTAGAAGTATGGATTGAGTCGTGCAGAATTTCGAGAATGATTAGCGGCTCAGATCGTGATTTGTCTAATTAACCCGCAGGTTATTATAAATGAAAAAAACCTAATGTGTGGCTGAGTCCGATAGCTCTTCCCGTGCAGAAGAAAAAACAACCGGCTGTTTCTTCTCTTCCAAGCCGCCTGTGCAAGACACACCTCCACCTCTTCTTTCTTCTTCGGATCGAGGACTTCTCGCCGGTGACCTTGGACGGTGTCGGAGCCGAGGCAAGCAGCGGTGGTCGGAGGTCGTGAGGCCGCGTGGAGTCCGGTGTGAGTTTTGACGGCGGCGCTTGTCGCGACGACGGAGACATCGGAGACTCTCTGTACGAGGGCTGATTTCTGAGGCGGTGTTGGCGCCGTGCTTGTGTAGCGGGGCGGCGGTGCACGTGTGCGGGGGAGCGGCATTTTCGGAGGCCGATTTGGGCGTAGCCGGAGCGGCGTTGGCGGAAGCCGTTTTTTAGAGTGCGCTTCTTGGCGCAAAGAACGGCGGCGTGTTATTGTGGTCGCATCTGCGGCTAGCGGCGGTCAGCGCGGGGAGGCATCTTAGCCTCAAGTGGACTTTGGCGGCGAGGCATCTGAGCCTCGAGCGGGGCAACCTACTGACGGGTTGCGGACTGATCGGAGTGCGCCAACGACGTCGTGTGTCGACGTAGGCGGACAGCTTGGCACAATATTGGAAGATCTTGGAAGACTGCAGAGGATTCAGAGAACCAGTTTGGAGCGAGTCTCTCTGACTCGAACTTGGTCGTCTTTGTCGGTATACCTGTATTTTCCTCTTGTCTTTATTTTGTGCAAGTTGTAGGATCCATCTGAGGATCGCGGGGAAAGCCATTGTATTGTTGAACATTATTTAGTGGCGGCTTTCCGGGTTGGACTCCGATCGTCCCGTGGTTTTTACCCTGATTTGGGGGTTTTCCACGTATATACCTGTGTGTCTGTGATTGTGTTTGTTTTTGCGTATTTCGCTGACGATTTTGCAGGTATCTCAGCTCGCGTCCTCGCGTGCACTCAGGTCCGTGAGAACGTGTTTCTCACAACACCACCCCCATCAATTAATTAATGTATCTTAAAATAAACACACTAATAATTAATGCAGCTTCTCGAAAATACTATTGGCATGGCTGATGGTACGTTTCCTCGAAAATTCCACTGACTTGTTTAATGATTGTCTACCATAGTAGGTATATGAGCTCTACTAATAGGAGGCCAAGCATCCGCACGTGAGGAAGAACAACCGTCCCAAGCACGAGCCCCCCCCCCCCCCCCCCCCCCCCCCCCCACCCCCACCCCTCGCGGCGCGCATGAGTATGGCAGCGTGCCCACATGTGTGCGCGAGCGTGCACGCCACCCTTTGGGCGCTCGTGCGTGTTGGCGGCCACCACCGCCTTCGACCGCCTCTGTCCACCGCCACCACCGGGTAACCTCCTCGGGCCGTCGGAGCCGCCTGGGGGACACTTCCGTCATATCATGAAAATGACGATCCAGGTGGCCGGAACGGAGCGACGTCATTCGCCACCTTAAAATCCGTTTGAGCATAATTATAAACATATCCCTCTAGAAAACTAAAAAAGAAACTTCATGCCCTAATTTGAAGACAGACAACACCATATGCTAGAGGGAGCTCTGAGGTTTTCCGACGAGGATGTGTAACTTAGATCGTTCCTCTGCCTGAAATTCGCTTTGCTCCCTCTCTAGGTCGCTTAGCGCTCAACGCTCAACGCCAAGGCCTAGTGCTCACGTGGGTTCTCCCGTGAGCGCAAGTGAAGGCGTCAGAGGAATACTTTCTTGGACGCTCGCCTCCCAGCTTCACGCTCTCCAAAGCTTCAAATACATAGCCATTTTCTCCAGCAAGACGATCTCATCCAAGCCCAGTGGACTTAACCAATTTCCCGCTCTAGGGGAGGTCGTAGCAGAACATTCCATTGGACGCTCTCGTCAAAGCATCGTGTGTTTAGATTATTTTCATGCTCTCCTTATACTTAAAGCTTGTAACAAAGAAGTGGTCTGTCACCCTCTGGGGAGATTTCCAGTGCTTATAACCTCAAACTATATATTGAATTTTGGTTCGGCACAGATCCGGTCATGTGGTTTTTCACCCTTACCTGATTTTCCATGATAAAAAGCCTCATGTCATTGCTGTTGTTTTTCAATGAATGTTTGTGTGTCCGGTCCAACTCCGACCTAAAGCAGTCCAGAGAAAGAAGAAAGCCGCGTGCCGCCACCGTGCGTGGCCACCCGTCATTCTCGCTCGGGCCGCGCAAACCAAACGACGAGGCCCGCCCCGCACGATACGGCCCGCCCCGCACGATGCGGCCAGCCCCGCACGACGCGGCCCACCGCACACGCCGTCGGGAGCCACCGCCGTGCGCCCCCGGGCACCTCCACCAATCGCCCCTACTCCTGCGCGCTGCAACGACCCTGTCTCCACACCCGCTATCCTTGCTAACCTTTTTTTTAGTACAACAATTTATTCAAAAAAAGGAAGGGGAAAAATTCACGGACCTTCTTGAAGGGAGACATGACCGCAAGAGAAGCTCCACAGGTTAAAACGTCAAAGGCTCCGCCAAAGCATAAATAAAAGTTCAATACGGTCTCTAATTTATAAAGCCTACGGCTGGCTAGTATGGAAGTCCTCATAAAAACGGGAATATATTCTATCAAATTTGGCTCCCTTTAAGAGGCAACATGATCAATTATATCTCAATTATATATCTCGTAAAAGGGATAGAAAATATCCACCTCCTCATGTCAGCAAATAACCGCTACAAAATGTTTCCTTAATCTCAAAGGAGTGGGAAAGTAATCGTTCTTGACGTAGGCCCATAATCATACGGCTCCAAGACATTGTAAGTGCAGAAAAAAAATTTAAGCTCATTGCGTCACGGGTCATGAGTCGCAAAAAATTGGAGGCATTTGATGGGGTTTCCCCTAAGTTTACCTGAATCGATTTGTAGGGGGCCGAGCATTCGCACGTGAGGAAGCACAACCGGCTCAAGCAGGAGTGAGCGCCCCGCAGTGCACGGGAGCAGGCGCGGCACGCCCACACGCTCGCACTAGCAGGAGTGGCCCTTGGGCGCGCACGCCCCTTGGGACTGCGCACATGTGGCCCTTGGGCGCGCCCGCACGCAGCGCACGCACGCTCCCCCCCGGGCGCCCATGCACGCTAGTAGTCGCCACCGTCGCCGCATCCAGGCAACTTCCCCGGGCCGCCCGAGCCTCCCATGGGCACTTCCATCATTTCGTGAAAAATGACAATCCAGGTGATCGGAACGAAGCAACGTCATTCGCCACCTTAAAATCCGTCCGGGCGCAATTACAAACACATCCCTCCAAAAAACTGTAAAAGTGTCCCCAGACCCTCATTTGAAGATAGACAACTCTTGAGACTGGAGAGAGCTCTGAGGTTTTCCGCCGAGTACATGAGGCTTAGATCGTTCCTCCGCCTGTAATTTACTTTGCACCCTCTCTAGGCCGCTTAGCGGTCAATGTTGGAGTTGGGGAACACTTCCAACTTTCTTGTTTCTCACACCGGGTTAGCCCACGTGAGCTTAGAGACGTCGGAGCGTGACCCTCTCCGATGACTTAAGTACCAGTAAACGCGGGGGTCCGGGGGCGGCGAGCGCTCCCTCATGCTTGGGCCCCCGAACCAAATTTCGGATATATGATATCCGGGTGTGCGAATATCCGGTTTCCGGTTCCGTGGCCTATTTATAGGCGTGTAACCCGAATTTTAGGGTTACAGTTTTTCTAAGCGGTTTCGGCTGAGCAGTTTTGAAGCGCCTTTTGGAGATCCCTTGGAGAGGTGTTTTCCGGCGGCGGTTCTCCTTTTTTCGTTTCTTGTCCAAATAGAGAGGTGCGGGTGCGAGGTAGGATCGGTTTTGATCCTTGTAACTTTGTAATCTGTATTTTGCTTGGTGAATACAAGAAGGAAGGGGAGAAGGGGAGAGAGGAGTAGCCCGATTTTGGGTGAACATCTGTATATCTTTGTGTTGTGTTTTTATTTCCGTTCTTCGTTTGAATCTCTCTTCTCGGCACCCCGATATTCTACAGTCAACGCTCAATACTAAACGTCAAGGCCTAGCGCTCATGTGGATGCTCCCGTGAGCGCAAGTGAATAGTCCAGAGGAATGCTTTCTTGGACACTCGCCTCCCAGCTTCGCGCTTTCCAAAGCTTCAAAAACCTAACTGCAAAAAAAGTCTCATGTCATTGTTATTATTTTTATTGACTTTTTGAGTATCCGGTACAATTCCGAGATAAGGCGATCCGATTCTCTACACCGGAGGAAAAGTGGGTGGCCCGCAACACTAGTGTAATTACCTAAATGAGAATTATATTATATTTTATTTTTGAAATAGATTCTAATATATTAAGTCATTTGATTAAATTAATAAAAGTATCTTTGACAATTTTGAATGTTTCATCAAAAACAACATTTCTTTATTATTAGTATTATTATTATATACAAGAACATGTATGAGACTTCAACTTTATGGCCAACCGTCACAGTACCCCGATCGTGGTAGGCACGGGGCTCCGCTCCTATCAGTTAATTAATGCAAATTAAAATAAATATACCATCAATTAATTAATGCAAAAAGTATTTATAATTCACTTTTCCCTTTTTGTTTTAAAAAAAAATCTCATCTGGATGTTAATGAAGTTGATAAGTTTAATGATAGCTCTTCAAAAATATATATTGATGTCATGTCTAAGAAAGATAGGTTGTTATTACTTAATAATGAGCATTATATTTTAAGTTTTTTTTAGATAGATGATGTTATACATTAAGTAATAAGATTAAAACAATAAGACTACACATTTGATAATTTTGAATATACACTAGATTGATTTCAGAAGAGTTTTCGAGGCGCACGCGAGAGATAGCAAAGCAACTCGTCGTAGCAATATGTGAAGGCCTGGGGCTCGAAGAGAATCGCACGGAAGAATGTCTTGGCCTGGCATCATGCTATCAAGCTCTTTCGGGGAATCTGTACCCTCCATGCCCTCAACCAGAGCTGGCCCTCGGCCTCCCTCCTCACTCCGATGCAGGGCTTCTCAGCGTCCTCATGCAAAACAATAGTTTTCCAGGCCTTCAAGTCATGCACAATGGCAATTGGGTTCAAGTTCAACTCATTCCTAATTCATTGTTTATCGTCGTTTCGGATCTCCTGGAGGTATGCAAATGGGGCTGGAAGGATATGTCAATGCTTCCTGTTTTGTATCACAAGTATTCTAACGGCTAGATTGAAATTAACGGTGCAATTTAATTTTGAAACTTGGCAGATATTTAGCAATGGCAAGTACAAGAGCTTGTTGCATAGAGTCACTGTGGACAAGAAGATGACCAGGTTATCAGTTGTAACTGCGATTGGGTCGTCTTGGGAGGGTGTTGTCGTTGCTCCTGCAGTCGAATTAGTAGAAACCGAACCTGCAGCGTTTCGTGGAATCACATACAAGGATTACATCCGTCACTACCAATCCGGGAAGCTGAACAAACGTCCTCTTGCAGCCATAAGGCTCTGAATAATTAATAGTAACAACCATCATGCTGTTTATGTAAACGATCCGCTTTGAATGCGTGCTGCTAAATTCCAAGTGTGCCGTTAAAAACTGATGCATGAATTGTTGGAAACGTGTATGGGTTCCCGCTCGATCCCAAACCACAAATGACTTCACTTGGCACCACAAGTCAACACCAAAAACGAGCCCGCCAAATCAAACCGCGCGACCTCCCCTAATAAGCGAGTACCAACTTGGCGAGTCCGCCAGGTCGCGCGATTACACCCCGGCGAGACCGCAACAAACCGCGCGGGCTCCTTCCCTCTATAGCGAGTGCCGCCTCTCGCGAGCGAGCTCCCGCCACCACTCGCGAGCTCAACCCAGCGAGATCTCCTTCACCACCTCGCGCCTAAAACACCAGGCGAGCCTGCACCCCACTCGCAGCTTGACCGCCCAACTTGCGACCTGCACCCGCGCGAGCTCCACCTGCGAGAGCTCCACCCGCTCTGCGAGCTCCCCCTGCCGAGATCACTTGACACGCGAGTCACACAAAGCTCGCGGGCTCTCACTCGCTGCGCGCTCACCAGACCGCGCGGCTTCAACTTCAAACCGCCCGGACAGAAACACCAGCGCTGCGGCGCTTCCTACTTTCTCTCTCTAAACGGGAACAAAGGTTTGAGAGTTTATCTTTCTATTCATCAAACTTCAAACATGTACAAGAGGGCCTTTATATAGGCAAAAGAAAACAAGAAAAAACTCTCTCATCATAAATACACAACTTCTCACCTACCAAATTAATGCAACCTCTCATCTACCCATTTAAAACAATCATAAAAGAAATGCCAACTCCAATGCTGGTGGGGCCCGGTCACCATAATAACTCCAGCAAACTCCCCCTCAAACTTGGCAGCACATGCCGAGTTTGCCTTTGAGCTTCAGGAACGTGTCCACCTTCAATGCCTTGGTGAAGATGTCCGCGACTTGCTCTCCGGTCGGGCAATACACCACCTCCACCGTCTTCTGCTCCACTTGTTCACGGAGGAAATGATACCTCGTCTCGATGTGCTTGCTCCTCCCATGCAGCACCGGGTTCTTCGCGAGCTGGATGACCGACATGTTGTCCACCAACATTGTTGTTGGCCCGTCCACTTCATGATGCAGACTCTCCAGAAGATTCCTTAGCCAGATGGCTTGACAGGTGCCAGCTGCTGCTGCAATGTACTCAGCCTCGCAGGACGATAGAGCTATCGTTGCCTGCTTCTTTGAACTCCAAGAGAACACCCCCGTCCCCATATTGAAAGCATATCCGGAAGTGCTCTTCCGATCGTTCACGTCGCCTCCATAGTCACTATCGGAGTATCCAACTAACTTCAGCTCCTCTCCAGTGGAGTACTTCAGCCCGTGACCTCTTGTCCCGTTTATGTACCTCAGGATCCTCTTCGCTGCCGTGAAGTGGTCTTCCTTTGGCTCCTCCATATGCCTGCTCACCACTCCGACTGCATACATGATGTCCGGTCGGGTGAAGGTCAAGTAGCGTAGACTCCCCACCAAACTTTTGAAAAACGTGGAGTCCACCGCTCCTTCCCTTGAATCCTTGCTCAACTTCAGTCCAGGGTCGGCAGGGGTGGAGATAGGTTTGCTGTTCTCCATCCTGAACTTCTTTAGGATCTCCTCAGCATACTTTTTCTGGGATATGAAGATCCCGTCTTCACTCTGCTGCACCTCTACTCCCAGAAAGTAGTTCAGCTCACCCAAGTCCGTCATTTCGAACTCTCTCTTCATCATACCCCGGAACTCTTCATACATTCCAGCATTGTTCCCTGTGAAGATTATGTCATCCACGTATAAGCAGATAATCATCATGCCTCCATCCTTGTCTACCTTGGTGTACACAGCATACTCATAGGGGCACTTCTGATAGCCATGCTTCTGTAAGTAAGCATCTATCCTGCCGTTCCAAGCTCTAGCTCCCTGCTTCAGTCCGTAGAGTGCCTTGTCAAGCTTGCAGACCTTTCTCTCATGCCCTTTCACCACGTACCCTGGAGGCTGCTCGATGTACACATCCTCCTCCAGGTAGCCATTCAAATAAGCAGAGACCACGTCCATCTGCATTATCTTCCACCCGTGATGTGCGGCTAGCGCGATGATCAGCCGGATGGTATCTATCCGCGCTACCGGTGCGAAGACTTCATCATAGTTCACTCCCTGAACTTGGCGGTAGCCCTTCACGACTAGCCTCGCCTTGTGCTTCTCCACGCCCCCATCTTTATTTTTCTTCACCTTATACACCCACTTCACCCCGAGGGGTTTGTGGCCTGCAGGTGCATCTACCAGCTTCCAGGTATCGTTCTTCTTGATGGAGGCGATCTCCGCATCCATTGCCTTCCTCCAGCTTTTCTCCTTCGCAGCTTCATCGTAGGAGCACGGCTCAACATCTGCAAGCAAACAGTATAAAGAAAAGTTGTTATGGGTTGCAGCCGTCTCCTCATATATTTCATCCAGCCTCCGCATCCTGGGCTGAGGGCGGTAGTACTTGCTCCCACTGGTGCTAGCTTCTCCAGGGCCGCTTCCACTCGTGCTTGCACCACTAGAGTAAGGGGTGAGAGCTCCCCCTGGACCACCGCTTGGTGGTGATGGTGGCTCAGCTCCACTCATCTCCGCTTCAGCCTCTTCTCCACCTTCTTCATCATCCTCGTAGAACATCCCCTTGGTGTTCTTCACCTCCTCATTCCAGCTCCAGCAGCTTCCTTCTTCAAACACCACATCTCGTGAAATAATGGCCTTCTCCGTCTCCGGGTTGTACAACTTGTAAGCTTTGCTCGCAGGAGCGTAGCCTACAAAAATGCACTTCTCACTTCTATCGTCCAGCTTCCTCCTCCTCTGGTCCGGGATGTGAGCATAAGCTACACACCCGAAGACCCTCAGGTGCTTCACACTTGGCTTCCAGCCACTCCAAGCCTCAAACGGCGTCTTGAACTTCACACTCTTGGTAGGGCAACGGTTTAGCAAGTACACCGCTACCTGTACTGCTTCCGCCCAGTACTTCTTTGGCAACCCCTTGCCCTTCACCATGCTCCTCGCCATGTTCATAATGGTTAGGTTCTTTCTTTCCGCCACTCCGTTTTGTTGAGGCGAGTACGCCGCCGTCAGCTGGTGTGAGATCCCCCATTCTCTGCAGTAGTCATCAAACAGCTTAGAGGTGTACTCCCCTCCTCTATCTGTCCGGAGCACCTTCAGTGGTTGCCCAACTTCCTTCTCAGCCATCGCCTTGAACTCTTGGAACTTGTCCAGAGCTTCTGCCTTCTCCTTCAGAAAGTATACCCAACACTTCCTACTGAAGTCGTCGGTGAACGTGATGTAGTATCTGCTTCCACCTATTGAAGTAGTCTCAAACGGACCAGCGATGTCCGAGTGAACTAACTCCAATGGCCTTGTTGCTCTCCGGGACTTGCCACCCTCGAAAGTTTCTCTCCTATGCTTCCCCTTCGTGCATGCCTCACAGACCCTTTGAGGAGGTGTGATCATAGGCAGCCCTTCCACCATCTTAGATCCAGACAACAGCTTCAGGCCTGTGAACCCCAGATGCCCCATCCGGTGGTGCCACAGCCAAGCTTCCTCCTCTTCTCCTGTCTTCGCAAGACATGTCGTCTCCTTGGCATCCAAACTCAGAGGGAAGAGGCGGTTCGTCGCCATCTTCACTCTTACCACCTCTCTTCCTTGGCTATCCTTCATCGCTAAGGTGCTATCCCTCAACAGGACGCGATAGCCCTTCTCCACCAGCTGTCCAAGACTTAGGATGTTACTCCTTAAGCCCGGTACATAGAAGACGTCGTTGATGAGCACCTCCTTCCCATTCATCGTCACCGCGATCACTCCTCTTCCTTCCACAGAGATCTTCGAGGCGTCGCCAAAACTGACATCTCCTCCATTCGGCTCAAGGCTGGTGAATAGCTCCTTTTCACCACACATGTGGTTACTTGCTCCAGTATCTAGGTACCATACTCCATTCCTCCCTCCTGCAGCGCCTTGGATAGTAAGGAACATCATCGGGTCTCCACCCGTGTTGCTAGCCTCCGCATAGTGGTTGGCTTCACCACCTTTCCTGGGAGCCCAGCAGTCGTAACTCATATGTCCAAACTTGTTACAGTTGTAACATTGAGTTTGGGACATATCTCTTCCTCCTCTTTGACTTCTTCCCTGGTCTCTTCCCTGTCCTCTGCCTTGACCTCTGCATTGGCCTCTTCCTCTACCTCCTGCATCTTGCCTCCAACCATGATGTTGCTCTACCGCTCCCTGGTTGAACTGATTTCTTCCAAAGTCTCTTCCACCTCTTCCTCCTCTACCTCTGCCTTGGTAGCCTCGACCACGCTGGCCTCCTCCTCTTCCTGAACTCTCTCCAAAATTGAGTTGAGTCTGAAGTGCTTTCCCCAAGCCACTCGACTCCTCCTCATCTTGCACCATCCGATACTCATGTGCTTGTAGCGAACCTATCAGTTCATCCGCCGTCATCACTGTGAGGTCCTTCGATTCTTCGATGGCCACCACCACGTGTCGGAACTTCTTAGACATAGAACGCAGGAGCTTCTCCATGAAGCTGACCTCATCTATCGTCTCCCCGTTTCTCTTCATCTCATTTGTGATCGTCCGCAGACGGGTCACATAGTCCCCAACCTTCTCCGAGCTCTGCATCCACACCATCTCATATTGTGCTCGAAGGGATTGCAACTTCACCTTCTTGGCCTTGTCTACTCCTTGCATGGAGCGCTGCAAAATCTCCCAAGCTTCCTTTGAAGTCTCGGCGTCCGAGATCTTCTCAAACGTAGCTTCGTCCACCCCTTGGTACAAGATGAACAATGCCTTCTTGTCCTTCTTCTTAGCTTCTCTAACCGCCATCCTTTGAGCGTTAGTCAACGCAGCTTCTGCTTCGGCAGTAAGCACCTCGACACCGTCTTCCACAACATCCCATAGCTCTTTAGAGGCGAGCAACACTCGCATCTGTATACTCCAGTTTCCATAGTTTGTTTTGCTCAACTTGGGGACCTGCCCCGCCACGGCACCTCCAAACTCCATCTCTCCCCTACTTCAAAACTCCCGAGGGTCCGAACCTCGCTTTGATACCACTTGTTGGAAACGTGTATGGGTTCCCGCTCGATCCCAAACCACAAATGACTTCACTTGGCACCACAAGTCAACACCAAAAACGAGCCCGCCAAGTCAAACCGCGCGACCTCCCCTAATAAGCGAGTACCAACTTGGCGAGTCCGCCAGGTCGCGCGATTACACCCCGGCGAGACCGCAACAAACCGCGCGGGCTCCTTCCCTCTATAGTGAGTGCCGCCTCTCGCGAGCGAGCTCCCGCCACCACTCGCGAGCTCAACCCAGCGAGATCTCCTTCACCACCTCGCGCCTAAAACACCAGGCGAGCCTGCACCCCACTCGCAGCTTGACCGCCCAACTTGCGACCTGCACCCGCGCGAGCTCCACCTGCGAGAGCTCCACCCGCTCTGCGAGCTCCCCCTGCCGAGATCACTTGACACGCGAGTCACACAAAGCTCGCGGGCTCTCACTCGCTGCGCGCTCACCAGACCGCGCGGCTTCAACTTCAAACCGCCCGGACAGAAACACCAGCGCTGCGGCGCTTCCTACTTTCTCTCTCTAAACGGGAACAAAGGTTTGGGAGTTTATCTTTCTATTCATCAAACTTCAAACATGTACAAGAGGGCCTTTATATAGGCAAAAGAAAACAAGAAAAAACTCTCTCATCATAAATACACAACTTCTCACCTACCAAATTAATGCAACCTCTCATCTACCCATTTAAAACAATCATAAAAGAAATGCCAACTCCAATGCTGGTGGGGCCCGGTCACCATAATAACTCCAGCATGAATTGCCTCCACAGCTGCTTAGGATTTGAAAACTTTCATTAAGTGCAATGCTTAATTATGAAAAATGGTCGAATGCAAAAACAATCTTGAGCTCTGTTTGAGAATTAGTGATGCTTTTGGGGTGGTTATAACCAATTGTAGAACTAATCAAATTCATAACTCTCTGCCGCCAGATCCAATCCGACATGAATGTTTTGCATTGCTTATCTTCCATCTGCTCAGGCTCCATTTGACTTATTTTCACCGATCAAGCGGTTACTGTTAAAATTTCACAAGTCGATCAACTGATAGTTCTGATATCAAGCAAACACTTTCAAAACTATCAAGCTGATCACTTGATCAAGCGGAAAACGAGAACCAGACGCAGGAACACTTCAACCATAAACTGAGCTATGTATCAAAGACAATGAAGAGCAAACACAGATCTTACATTAATCCAATATCAACTTTACAAGCCAAGGTATACATGGCGAGACATGATTTCGCCAAGTACAATGAGAAAAAAACAAGCAAAAGCAAACTTCAAGCCGGACAGACTGCCTCCAAGACCGTTGAGTCCTCCGAGACCGCCGAGACCGTCAAGCCGCTGCTGCTACTCTGATTCCACAGAGTCCGCACAAACCGCGGACAACCCGTTATTCTGCTGATGCCCGCTCTACAAGCCGCCGCCGAACTGAATGAACAGACCGCGAAGCCCGCCGAGACCGGCAACCTGGTTATTGAACTTAGACTTCAATTGCTGGAGAGAAAACTGGTTGGCCGCCAAATGCGACCTGTTGCAATCGCTGATTGTAAATCGCAAGCTTCACTGCTTCCTGACTTTGATCAGAACCAGACAGCCGACTTCACAGTGCTAGCCGCACAACCTGCAAACAACAACCAGTTAAATCTCAAACCGCGCAACCTGGAAAACCGAGTCCGCAACAATTGATCTATGCTCAACTTACTGTTCACTCTGTTACTGTAGACGTGTCGGGTGGTCTATTTTATAGGCGGGATGAGGAGTGTCGTCACCGCCCTAGTGAATAAAGTCACCACCCCAGCTCGCAGCTAGCACAACCCAGTCCGCCGAGTCTGCAAGGACTTGTCCGGACTCCAGCCAACTCGCCAGGCGCAAAGACAAGGTCAGTCCCCCACCAGGCGGACACCGCGCAAGTCCGTACACATAGCAGCACGCAGACACAGCAACATCCCATACACTGCATCAATCCGCACGCTACATGCGGACATGGCACCAGCCCGCACTACTCGCAAGCACTACACCAGTCAGCCACACTGCACAGCACACGGACACAACCACATCCCATATTGCATCAGTCCGCACGCCATACGCGGACATGACGACAGTCTGCATAGCTCGAGAACAACGCCTCAGCCCGCCACGAGTCCATGACCAACAGGTAGAATGCCCGGTCAACAACGGACTCTGCGGACACTGCATCAGCCCGCCGCATAAGTCCACCACCAACAGGCAGATCGCCCGATCAACAACGGACTCTGCGGATACTGCGAACACCCTGAACTTGTCACACAGTGTGACCAAGTCCAGCAACCCACCAAGCAACTAGCGCGAGCTCGGCGAACACAAAACCCAGACCGCCAACTCCATGGACAGTCCGCCACCATGAATGCGGCTATCACCCACCACATCACCGGAGAACTCGGCAAGGACCAATGCCAATCTCCAAAACCAGTCCGAAATAGCGGACCCCGCGGACTCTAACCGAGTCTACCACATCTCCGTGGATTTAATCTCCAATCCGCCCGGTTACTTCAAGAAGAACTGCAGGCCGAGCTGAGCACCACCACCAGACCGCCAAAGACAGACCGCCCGGGCCGCTCCACTAGACGCCCAAGCCACCAAGTCTACCCCGGTCATTAACCACCCAGGCCGCAACAATAGTCAGCCCAGGTCGCGGACTCAGACGCCCAGACCGCATGATCTGCTCCATCACCCACTCTCACTTCATAATTTTCAACACTCCCCCTTGAAGTGAGAAGTGGTGATCAAGCCCAGCAATCCACGTAACTGAGTAAATGACACCTTCGGCAACGGCTTTGTGAAAATGTCCGCGACATTATCCTCACTCCGCACATGCTGCACCGTTAGAGATCCCTCCAACACCTTCTCCCGTATGAAGTGGTCCTCAATCTCGATGTGCTTGGTTCGAGCGTGACAAACTGAATTATTCACCAGTTTCATGGCACTCTCATTGTTACTGCTCAGCAGAGTAGGATCGCGCACTTATTCATAAACGTCCTCTACTAATCTCCTAAGCCAGATGGCTTCCCGAGCTGCCAAGGCCGACGCTGTGTATTCCGCTTTCGTAGTAGACACGGACACTGAGTCTTGCTTCTTACTACACCAAGAAATACTCCATGATCCACAAGTGAAGACATAACTGCATGTTGACTTGCGGTCGTCTGAATCTCCCCCGTAATCAGCATCTGAGTACCCTTGAAGATCAAACTCTGTGCCTCTTATATATGATGTACGCTTTGTCGTGTAAATATATAAGTGTTACGCAAGTGTACGTGTCGCGTCAAGTAACAAAATAGAAAGTAGAGTGTTAAACCCACAGAGACAATATGTTTCCTCCGCTTATGAGTACTAGTAATGATCTTTTCTTATAAGTCAAGCAAAATCACAAGGTTTTAAGAGTAAGTAAACTGAATAACAAAACTAAATAATGAAACTAAATTAGGATGATAATATAATAATGAGAAGTACGAGTCTCATATGTAGATCCCTAATCTTAGTTTGCCTTTTTGTGAAGAGAAATACAATTGAATTCAACCCAGTTTTTATCTTGTGGAAATCCTAAACTCGCGGCGAGCATCTCTCGATTTCATCATCGCACTATGCATATTTAGTAAGTAGCTTTAAATCAAGACTACACAAGTAAACATACGTATAAAAATATGGATCTTAACTCCACAACTAAAATGATAGCGATACGCTAAATCATATGTAGCCAAATTAAATTCTCTAGACTTACGAACGCAGCTCTCGCATATAGAACGCAGTATGAAGCACTAGATGGTAATTTCTTAACGTCATCACTGAAGAAGAGAATGAAATTTAAGATACAAACCAGATTTAACTCATTGTTCATGTAAACATTAAAGCAAACATCGATTAGTTCACAACATATAAAACTCGCAAGTGAATTAGTTCATCATAGTCAAAAGTACGAGAAATCAGAGCGAGGATTCAACAAATATGATGAATAAGAGTTAGAACAAGCCAACCAATTGATCTCTACGAATGCCCCCACAAAGGATGATGTCGCCTCCCTTTTGCACGGAACTGGATTTGCTGCGCAGCTTCTTCTTCCTTCAGACCCGGTGAATGGTTGATTTCCGCCTCCTCATATGCCCTAACTTCACTCCTGCAAAGTCCCCCTCCTTCCGCCCCCTCAAATCTATTTTTATCCTCCTCTTATTGCTTTCCATAACTGCCATCTAAATCCCCACCGAAGTTTCCTAAGAGACGCAACCTTCCATGTTTTCGTTCAGCGCCAAAATTCAAATTTTAGATTTCAATTTCGCCCCAGGTTGTTTCAACCTTGTTTTCCTATGTATTGCAACCACTGCGCCTGCCTTGCCAAACCGAAACTTTGTAGTTGCAACTAATTATTTGTGGACGTTACAACCTTTTTTCAGGCTATGAAGTTTTGGCAGATTTCCTTCTCCAGGCAAGTTCCTTCGGCACATCTGCTCCAAATGCATCGAAAAAAGACCAAATTAGCCACAATTCAAACAAATAAGAGTTTACTTCCATTTCCATATCATTTAAAGTTATTTTAATTGATTTAACTGAATAAGTCGTTGGGAATAACGTCATAGATAATTTCTTTTTAGGAGTTATCACACCCCCACACTTTAACCCTTGCTAGTCCCTAGCAAGACAATTCTTAATAGCGAATTAGGTGAAAGAACAATTACCAAGATGAGAGTTCGATGATTCTGTTTCTTAATAGAAATTAAACAAAGCATACTCAAGAAATCCGCTTCACCCAACTGATACGCTTGTCAATCATTGAGAGCTCAAACATTAGAAATCTATTAGATGATGAAAGATAAAGCGAAATTAAGATTTTCGGTGTTGTGTGTGCTTTCTTCAAAATTATTCACTCCCACGCAAAATTTTTCTTATTGAGCCTCCGCACTAATTTGGAAGGATAATAATAAGCTAAGTTTTTGATTTGACTTCGACAAGCGTTAGTAGCACATGTGGAAGTAAGGTTGGCCTTGGCTTGAGTAGATTAGCTATTCATGGACATGCATTTATAATGGAGAGGTAACTCCCTAGTTAATAATCTTAATATTCCCTCATCTTATGGAGTTCAACTCTTAAACAATAAGTATTTATAAATATAAAGCTCATAGTTGGGATCATTCCAAGTACGTATTTGGGTAGAGTTGACCATATGTGGCTAATAAAGTTTTGAGTATTCTTCCCTATGATATAATCATGTTTTACACCCTTTTAGCCTTGTGCATTTGATGCGATTTGTTGTACGTGACGATTCACGTAAGTTCTATGTTTCCGATTTTAGTACTTTACTTCTATACTTTACTTCAGTACGTTTGATCTTGTGTTGGTACCCCTTTTGACCTTTGTTTAATTTTGGCTTACTTTTTCTGCCACCGCTTGTACCTTCTTGGTGAGGTGTTCTGTGTTTGAAATGACTCAAGTTCGGAGCTTTAGTAGGTAGTGGAGCTTGTTTTGGAGTTCCTGAGCAGCAGTGTTGGCTGTGGGTTTTCACCTCGCCGTTGCAAGGTAGTTTGTTGTTTTAGTTTGTTTCTCCTAGTTCAGACATACTTTTACTTGATGTGGGTTCATGTCAGGTTGTTGACGCCCACATGATAGTTGATTTTGGATACCTTGCTAGATGTTAGTTATTTTCTTTGTGATGAATTGGATTAATTGCTCTCTGTGATGTTTTATGTTAGGACTGCATGTTATGTATTTTTAACTTATAAAACCCTATTATTAGTACATCATACATGTCATCTCTTTCAAAATTAAGTCACTACTTTCTGGTTAGCGTAAAGACTTTTAACTAAACTCATTATAAATCTATGGTCTTGCATACCATGAGTTGTTTCCTAGGGGTCGTTTACAGTCATTTAGGATGTTTAATCTCATAAAAGAACTATTTTCTACAGCGTATAACTACTTTCCCCGTGGACTAGATGAGCCACTAAATCGAGGGATATGGCTAACTGTTTAACTTAAACTGGATTTTCTCTAATTAATTTAAGAAATCTTCCTTTATGTGTCAAGTAGAAGTTCTGCCTGAGCGTCCGCAGTTATCCCCTGCTGATGTGACATCATGACGCGCATTTTTCCTTACTCTGATATATCTTTAAAGGCGGTGAAAATGCGGGTTGTGACACAGGCCTCCACGGGGTTGCACGAGTCAGGCTCGCGGCTTAGTTTGCACGAGGGCTGCTCGCGGCTTCTTCGTGAGGGGGCAGGCCCCTACGGGATTGCACGAGTCAGGCTCACGGCTTAGCTTGCACGAGGGTTGCTCGCGGTTTTTTTGTGTGGGGGGCAGGACCCCATGGGGTTGCATGAGTCAGGCTCGAGGCTTAGTTTGCACGACGGTTGCTTGCGGCTTCTTCTTGAAGGGGGCAGGCTCCCACAGGGTTACATGAGTCAGGCTTACGGCTTAGTTTGCACGAGGGATGCTCGCGGCTTCTTCGTGACGGGGCAGG
The DNA here is from genome assembly GCA_039583875.1 of Platanthera guangdongensis. Lineage (NCBI taxonomy): Eukaryota > Viridiplantae > Streptophyta > Magnoliopsida > Asparagales > Orchidaceae > Platanthera > Platanthera guangdongensis. Next base: position 151,361,868 of record CM077165.1, read on the forward strand.
CCCTGACGACGATAAGGTGTTGGTTTGCAGTAACGGTAGAGAATGCAAGTACTCAATCCGACCGTCGGTGAATGTGGGTACTCAATCTGGTTATGCGACCTATCCTGACTAAACTATTTCTTATTTTGGTATTAATAAAGCAAACAATCAAAAAGATAGTTTTTACAAGCCCGAGCTTGTAGTTTTTACAATAGAAGATAAATAAATGAGTGGAAAAAGACACGGCTCAAGGATGGAAGTGGCGGGAACGGGATTGAAAAACATCCAGGAGCGTTTATAGGAGTATTACGGTGTAGTCAGAGTCAGCTTTGATGACAACAAACTATACGTCATAGGTTGCTTGCCCAGGTGCTTCTTCAAGAGTGATCGAAAAAGTTATGGTGCCTACGACTGGTCCTGGAGCGTTCCCCAAAACACGTGCGCTGGCAGATGTTAGCTCGAGATTGTCGGTGGTTAGTTTGAGTTGAAGTAGTGTTGATAGAAACAACACATTAACGGTAATCCCTCCGTCCACCAGAACTTGGTTCAACTTGGTGGATGGCTCGCCAATTATGATGGTTGTACATCTCATGTTCTGGTTAGGAGGCTGCCTCTTTCTTGATAGGAATTACTCAACCACCCCCAGACTGGTCAGTCGTTGGATCTCTTCCTTTAGCCGATTGTACCCATCGGTGTTGTGGCCATGACCCCTGTGATACTTGCAATATTTTGACAAATCTCCCCGGCCAGGAGGGAGCGGCCTGGGCCTGCACATGGCCGGGTGATTACAAATTACTTCAAAGATCTTGCCCTGCAGGGCGTCGAGCATCTCGAACTGATGCAACTCTCGCTCTTGGTATGTACTTGTGCATTGCTCGCAGTTTCTCTTGTGCTCGGGGTAGTCACTGTTCTCCAGCTTTCTTTTCTGGACTTTATACGGGCTTGGACTTTCAGGTGTGGGCTTTCTGACTGTCATGAACCTTTTTATAAAAAGAGCCTCAAGTTCAATGTAACTATCTATCTTTTCTTTTTGTAGAGAATGAAACCAAGCTCGAGCCTTCCCTTTTATTCCTGTCGGAAATGCCTGGACCATGTGTTGATCTGAAGTGTTACGAGTGTGCATGATAGTTTCGAAGCACCTCACGTGTGCCAGCGGGTTGCCGGTTCTGCTGAAACTGTGGATTTCAATGTTATCTTCCGAATCTGGTCCTGTGCAAGAGTCAAGTGAGTTATAGTCGGGTAGGTGTTCACTTAGTCCCAGCTTTGTGGTTGAGGCATTGAGACTCATCTCATTTCCAAAGTTCTCCTCATAATGAGGATTGGCGAGGTGGCGACCATGCATCTCTTGGAGTAGTGCTGCGGGCTTGGGGGAGCTACTTGTACTTGAGAATTCCTTCTCTATCTCGTACTCCTTATGCAGGCAATGTCTGGTTGAGGCGGAGAGTTCTCCTGATGGCGGTAAATCAACTTGCTTGAATGGCTGAGGAATTCTTGGCTACTGGAATGCCAGATCATTCTGAATTTCGTACATCACGTCAGTGCGGGTGGTATTTAGAGGGGAGTATTCTTGAAGTGGATGTTGCCCCCAATTCCTTGGAAGGTCATGTTGATGATCATTGGTACAGCGCTCAGCCTGACGTCGTTCTTCTTGTCCTACGCGAGTGCGTTTTTCTCCGTGCAGGTCTTCTTGCACCGGGCCATGGTTCGGAAGAGGCAGGGGAATGACTGGTGCTGGTGGCAGAGGAGGAGCGGGCGGTGCTACTAAATTTCTAAGCAGGGTGAGCATTTTGGTCTGCTGCTCCTCCATCTGGCGAACACGCCTCTCGAGGGCATTAACAGATGCGAATGCAGCTTCTGCCTCCAACGGTATGCGCACAAGTGAGTGGGTGCGTGCCGATTCAGTGCATCCACCGGGGACGGATTCTTCAACAGCGTGCGCGCTTCTTTTTTCCATCGAAGCAGAACTTGGGAGTGGTAGGGCTGGTGATCTCGTTCTCTAAAGGATGTTGGGAATCGTGTTGCCACAGACGGTGCCAAACTGTTACGGGCTAACTCGATGCTCCGGTTGGATCAGATTCAATTGGACCGTCTTAGCTTACAGAGCGGTCGAGTGCGCACACAGTCAAAGAAAATGAAAGGTTGACTCAAGATGAGATGACGTGGAAAAACTCCTCAACTGGGTAAAAAACAACGTGATCATTACAATGTGTTCGGAGAATCGGGGGCGACAGACCGCTCCCCGTTATAGCTTGGGGGGACAGAGAGAGACTTCAGCTCCCAGTGGGCAGCAGGCTGCTCAGCGGGAGCGACTTGGACACTGGAATCCGAGGTGTGGCTCTAGTGCTTTGAAGTTTGGAGTGCGGCCTCGGCGCGCGTCAGCTTGTAGGGGTTGTCTTCCTCCTTCCGCTCGCTCCGGGACTTAGGCGTTTTCCCGCTAGTGGTGCGCTGGTGGCTTGAGATGGCTGGAGGATGATCCGAGGGAGTAGTACGGCAGAACTCTCTCCTGAGGAAGAAGATGACCGAGAGCCAAAAATTGAATTATGAGGAGGCCCTGGGGCTCCTTTTATAGCCTCTTGGAGAGGATTATGGCGGTCCCCAACACTAACTTAGTGGGTTATTAGGTGGTTACCCACCGGATCAGACTGTAACACCCCAAATCCCAATTTGGGTTCAGGTTTTGTGATACAGCCTGAGACACGGCCATGTCCCCGGGCGTATCGTGCTCGTGTTGAGCAGTCTCTCGAGTGCTCGACAAAATGCACTCGAGAAGTTCTCGAGAGGGAACATACCCTGCAACATGGGCGTGTCCTCCGCTGGTCGACGAACTGCGCTCGACGATCGTCGAGCTGCAAGTCAAGTTGAGTACACGGCCTGTGACACGGGCGTATCACAGGGCGTGTCCTGCTCTGGATCAGCCAGAGATGCGTGTGCTGGTGGACACGGGTGTGTCTTAGGGTACACGGCCTGGGACACGAGCGTGTCCCATGGTCGTGTCCCGCTCAGGTTGAGTTTATGGTGTGTTGCCTGAGGAACACGTCATGCCACACGAGCATGTACTGTGTGACACGGGCGTGTCAGCCATGTGACACGGACGTGTCACACGGTCGTGTCCTATTCTGGATAAGGAGGTTAGTGTACCACTTAAGGGACATGACCTGTGACACGGGCGTGTCACAGGTCGTGTCAACCCAAAAATGGGTATTTCTGGAAAATCGTGGTCGTTCATTTCCTCATCTTGGATCCAAGGGTCCAGGCCCTTCCCTGCTATTTTATAACCGTGGATGGAACTCACCTTCACTCTTATGCTTTCTCTTTCTAAAGAGATAAAGAGGGAGGAGAGGAAGGGAGGAAGGGGAGAAGGAAGTCAGCTGCCGGAGGAGCTTCGGAGTTCCGCGTCGAGAGCCGAGTTTAGCTTCGTGGAGTCAAAGTCGTGGCGGTGATTTCCATCCGACTAGTTCATGGCTCCAAAGTGATCGTCAAGGGTAACGATCTATTTCTTGGACAATCGAAGTCCTTTCTCTATGCATATGCATGGAATCCTCCACCAAGAGGTGGAAAGCGTAAGTGATTCCAAGTTGAGTCTGCATCTAGAGCCGAAAGTGTGTAGTACGACATAGGCATGTTGTGTGAAGCCCATCCTGATGGTTAGTCTGGATTGGTGATGATCATGTGTGAACCGGAGAAGACTTCGTGTATTATATGGATACGCGTGAATTATGATTGTAAGCTCCTTTTGTTGTGTACTCTACGTGAGTTGTGTGCTGATATTGGATGCTTTGCGTAAGCTCCTTGTGGTGTGAGCGCGGTGAGCGCTATTTGCTCTGAGAGAGCGGAAAGCTGCGACTAATGAGGAGGGAAAGCCGGCCCGCGTCATGTGGTCCGCTGCTGACGATTTCAGCACGGGAAAAGGCTGACTTGCCCCTGGTTGTTTTGGGAGATCGATTGGTGACAAGACTTGGGGGACGCGAGACAGACCCAGCTTGCTGCACCACAATGGTGGGTCGATCTAAATTGGAAATGTTCAAGTTTGCCGTGAGGTTAGCACCTCTGAGTGGGATGGACGGAATGTCGCCAGTATGCGTGCTGGTGGACTAGGACCAGCCACCCAACATGTTAAAAACCTATGCTCGGTGGTGGGCAACTGGTATATCCGGTATACCAATAAGGTGCCCTGAGTGCACGGAGCGTCTGGCGGAAGCCGGCGTTTGTGATACTGTTGTGCTTGAGAGCACTTGTGATTGGTAGATATTATGATTGCAATGCATACAAGGAAGGAACCACTGCCCCGGGTAAGGGGTAGAGTCGTTATAAATGGTCAGCTAATGTTGATCGTTGTCTTATTTACCACTCTTGGGGTGGATGTCTATTTGCAGGTACTGCTGGGTTGAATTGAATTGAGCGGATCGAAACCTGTGTTGCTTAAAGGCCCTTGAAGGCCGTGCAAAGAATTCTTGTATTTTATGTGTGGCCGGTCTGCGTGCCGATGTATGAAGATGTATATTCTGTAAAGAGAAGCTTGTAAGTGTACAACCTCGGGCTCGCAAAGAGCCCTCAAGAAGCAAACAGATCGAGATAGGCAAATGGGACCAGGGGGGCCCACTCGCAAGCAGCGAGATGATGGACTCTCCAAGGGGCGAGAGGGCCTCCGGAGGCGAGAGGGCCCCCACGGGCGAGAGAGTCTCCAACAACAAGGAGATCTCGCTGTAAGGGGCGAGAGGCTCCGGCGAGACGGGCAACGGGGCCCCTCTCGCCGGTAGGTACCTCTCTGCTCGCCAGGGCGAGAAGAGGCCTTTCTTTGTGTTATATGTTATATTTCCCTGTCAAACAGAGGTTTTTACTCTTCTACCCCGGGTACTTTTACCCTTTTACCCTTAGTGGACTGCACATAGCTCCTCAGAACAGCGGAGTTTGGCTGTTGGCAGACCCAGCCAAGGGTATCCCGGTAATTTCAGACCGGTGCAGTTTTGTTATTGGCAGTTCAGATTCTGAAAATCTATAAATAAGCCCATAGTGGTTCTTTAGAAGGGACTTCCTTTTCAGACGCTTAAGAGGATTCATTTGGCACAGTCTTCTGAGGAACTCCAAGCCCAGCTTTTGGCTTTGGAGGGGAAGCTCTCTGTGACCTTCCGGGTAAGCGGTGGGACCTCCTTGCTGCAGCTTTGGGCCAGTTTTCCAATCCTTCACGACCGGTCGGAGGTCGGAGCTTGGGCCAAGTAGGAGTCGGCTACGCCCCTATTTTGTGAACATTTGTCGGAGTCAAATTTTGGCTTCAACAGTTCTGGTGCGGTGAGCGTGGAGGTAGCCGGTTCAAGAAAAGTTTGAGTTTGGTCCTATGACAGGAGGTGAGGGAGAAAGATCTGGTTCTGGAGGTTCCCCCTCCCAGGTAGAAGAGGCGATGAGGAAAATGCTGGAGGACTTCAGGAGAGAGGTCATGCAAACCATAAGCTTGGCCTTCTCGGCAAGGAGCGAGTGGGCAACACCTCAGGTCCCGATTGAGGTGGTCCCGCTTTTAGGCGAGAACGCCCCTGGTCAGCGCCCGGGAAAGGAGGTCCCCACATAGGCTGGCGAGAGGGATGAAAGTTATGATACCTAAACACCTAGAGGGGGGGGGGGTGAATAGGTGACCTAAACCTTTTTAAAACTTTGTTGGCAGCAAAACAGTTATCTCACAGATTTCTATAGCTAACAGCAATAACAGAATATAAACAGTTAATTCACAGCACAGCAGACACACAAATTTATAGTGGTTCCCCAATCTTTGGGTACATCCACTTTCCCCCTTCGCCTATCTAGCAGTGTACTAGATTCGGCCAATCTTCTCCACTATCTCAGAACCCAACTAGGTTCCTACACCTCAGGCCCAAAGCCTTACACTCAGCCACAAAGGCCTACACTCAGCCACCCAGGCCTACACTCAGCCAATTAAGGCCTACACTCAGAGTTCTTCAACTCCTACACTCAGGCAACCAAGCCCTACCCTCAGCCTTTATAATATAGGCTTACAATTCTCTCATATCCAATGGATCCTACAAGTTAAGATTGAATTACAATAACTAACTCTACAACTCAGAAAATAAGAGAGGAGTTGAGAGTTTCTTGAAGAGTTCTTGGAAGAACTTAGTTAGATCCAAACTGACTTAGCTTCCTTCAAAGCTTCTTGAGTAGAACTGAATTAGTCTGAATCCTCTGCAGTTAATCCTTGACCTCTGCTTCTTGAGATCCAGATGATTCTGAATCCTTCTTCTCAGCCTTAGTTCCAAAGACTAAATTCTTGATTGGAGCTCTCTCTCTCCAACTTCTTAGATCTGCAGTTGGACTGCCAGATCTTCTTCTGTTGATCCTATGTGTATCACTTTTCAAACACTTCAATTATTCTCACTACTTGTAATAACAACAATCCATCATTTCTGTAAACTATGAGTGCCTATTTATAGGCTTCCTTCATGGTAACCGGCTGGTCCGGTTCATAACAGACTTCTGATTTCTCTGACAGTTGCTGTAGACCGGCTGGATCGGCAGCTGTCATATCAACCAGTCACTTCTTGAAATTTTCTAACTGTCAGATAGTGTCGAGACTTTCTGTTCTTAAGTGTCGACACTTATAGACCAAGTGTCGACACATGTTGTGTAAGTGTCGACACAAGTCTACAAGATGTCGACACAATTCCTTGTATGTCTCGACCCAGATTCTTCTGCATGTGTCGACACTGAAATTGAGTGTCGACACAAGTCTTGTTCTTCATTCTTTAACTGTATTCTTCTAAGTGTCGACACATCTCATTTGTGTCGACACATCTTCATGTGTTGAAACTGTCAAGTGTCGACACTGCTTCTTGGTGTCGACACAAGTCTTCAATTTTATTTCTTCAGCTGAGTGTCGACACATCCCCTTAGTGTCGACACTTGTACTTAGAATATTTTGTAAACTTTTCTGTTTTTTGCTAAGTGTCGACACAGCTCCTTGTGTCGACACTTTCTTCAAGTGTAGAGTCTTCAACTAAGTGTCGACAAATTGTGCTGGGTGTCGACACTTTCTTCAAGTGTTGACTCTTCTGGTTGTGTGTCGACACATTGTGCTGAGTGTCGACACATACTTCAAGTGTTGACTCCTTTGAGTGTGTGTCGACACATTGTGCTGAGTGTCGACACATTCTTCATATGTTGACTCTGCTGTTTGAGTGTCGACACATTGTGTTGAGTGTCGACACTTGTCCTTAGTCTCTGCAGAATTTTGCTGAGTGTCGACACAACTCCAAGTGTCGACACTTTCTGGTGTAGACACAACTCTTCTGGGTGTCGACACTTCTGCTAAGTGTCGACACAGCTTTTCTGCATACTTCTTCACTGAGTGTCGACACAGCTCCAAGTGTCGACACTTTCTGTCTGGTGTCGACTCTTCATCCCAGGTGTCGACACAATGACTCCAAGTGTCGACACTGCTTGTCTGGGTGTCGACACAAGCTTTCTCAAGTGTCGACACTTTCCCTCTGGGTGTCGACACATGGACTTAGAAACTTTTAGCTTCAGTCCAGTGAATACCTATCCTACACAAGTAACTCAAACAAACATCAAATACATTATGATGTATATCATTGAGTTAGGTGAGGCTTCTTCAAATCAGGTACATTTGACCAATGTACCCAACAAGGGACGTGGCGGCGCGAGAGCTCTTCCCAGGCCAGCGTCCCGGGAAGGAGGTCCCTGCAGAAGACGGCGAGAAGGAGGCAGCTGTGCGAGAACTCTTCCCCGGGCACGGTCTCGCAGATCGGGCCAGTCAGCCGAGGCCGCGAGACGTGCCCTCTCGGCAAGCAGTCGGCGAGAGCCCGTTCAGCGAGCTTGTCATCTCGGCTCCGGTGCCAGAGGGGTTCCGGGAGCCCGACATGTCCTACTACTCAGGGAAGGATGATCCGGTACAGCATATACAATGGTTTGAAGATGTGGTTTCGATCAGACAGATGACGGATGCGTTTAAGTGTCGATTGTTTGCCATCACCTTGAAGGAGAAGGCGCGAGATTGGTTCCACCAGTTACCGGCAAGATCGAATTATTGTTTCGAGGATCTGCGGAGGGGTTTCTTATTGAGGTTTTCGACATCGAAGAAGCGTAAGAAGGAGGGGGAGTGCTTGTTCTCGGTAAGGCAGAGCCAGGATGAAACATTGGGGCACTACGTAGATCGGTTTCAGGAGGAGATCCTCCAGGTCCAGGAGGTCCCTGGGTATACGCTGATGCTTGCATTCACCCTGGGACTGAGGCCAGGGTTCTTCAGCATGGAGTTGAAGAGGGTGCCCCCCTCTCCTTTGAGGAGCTTATGGAGAGGGCGGCAAAGGAGACGGATTTCGAGAGCGCCAATCCGGCGTTTGCAAGGAGCTTAGCCAGGTTGGCGGAGGATGACGCAAAGGAACCAGGAGCAGGAAAGCAAAAGGAGCAGAGGGAGCAGAGAGAAGAGAGAAGGAGGGAGGAACCCCGAGGCCAGGGGCATCAAGGACAGAATCACCGGGGGGCCCGAGAGCCGAACAACCGGATAGGTTGGAGGCCTCAGTAGGGTCACCCCCAGGAGTTAGGAGTAGGCTTCCGGGGAAGAGATAACTTCCGGGAGCCAAGGAGGTTCGATCAGCCGGCATGGAGACAGGGGATGAGGGATCATTTTCAGCATCAGCAGGAGGCAATGGGGATCGTACGAGGAAGAGGAGCTCGAGGAGGAGGAAGAAGAGGAAGAGGAGAAGGGAGAAGGGGTGGGGTGGCGTTGCCTTTCTGTGACTTCCATCAGGAGGGAGGTCACGCAACGGCCACGTGCCCAGAGTTCTTGGAGATGAGAGAGGCCAGGGGATTGAGGAGGCAGGATCCGCCGGTAAGGATTGTGGAAGTGCAGTAAGGGGAGGCTGAGGATAGGTGTGAGGACCGGGTGGATGTGGGAACCCGGGGGGGGGGGGGGGGGATCGGGGCCATCCATGGGGTGATTGGGATTGAGGCCACCCGGAAGGGGAGCTTCCAGACCATGTTCCGAAAGGGGGTAGCCTCAACCTCCCAGACCCCGCCCCCGCTAGAAAAAATTACCTTCTCTTCAGAGGATATGCCGGAGTACGAGGACCCATTCTGCGACGCCTTGGTGATCCAGACAGCGGTGGAAAACTTTACGGTCTCCAAGATCCTAGTGGATAACGGGAGCTCCGTAAATGTGATTTTTAAGAAGGCCTTCGATGAGATGCAGGTGGAAGCCAAGAGGATTTTGGCCTCGGATGGACCGTTGTTCGGATTTTCCGGGGAGAGAAAAGAAGTAGAAGGGGGAGTAGGGCTGCACGTGAGGTTGGGGGGCGTATCACGGAACTGCCGGTTCGTGATCGTAGATGCCCCGAGCAGCTACAGCGCCATCTTTGGGCGTCCCCTCATCAGCGCCTTTCGCTGCGTCCCCTCCTCTTTTCATCAATGTCTCAAGTTTAACAATGGAGGGGTGCAGGTCAGGATCAGGGGAGATCCAAAAGTGGCGAGGCAGTGTTACGTCACGGCGATTAACACCATATCTTGGATGGCAGAGGCGGAGGAGTTGGAGAAGGAGATGGCGACGCAAGAAGAAGCTATCATGGAAGAACAGGCGAGCCCAGAGGAAATGGGAGGAGGAACCAAAAAGGAAGGCGGGGGAGAGGAGACTGAGAAACAGCAAGGAGGAGGTGTGCAGGAGGCGCAGGGGAATGTTGAGGTCGAGCAGCAATAGGAGAGCCCGGAGGGGGCAATGGAGATTGAGGAGGAGCAGAGGGGAGGAGATGTGCAGGAAGTTCGGAGGAGCGGGGAGTTGAAGCCACAAAAGGCAAGACAGGAGGAAGTGGGAGGAGAAGAGGTTGAGGAGGAATCCTGAAAGGACATGGAAATTGAGCAGCAGCAGGACGAGGTGATGGAAGTCAAGGGAGCAGGAGGAGAGGAAGAGCTGGAGCAGGAAGAAGAAGCAGGGGACGGCTGGGAGCAGTCGCAGGTGGCTGAGGAAGTGGTGGAGGTGGAGGTCCGCACCAGCCAGGGGCAGGTACGAAGGATACGGATCAGCGGGGGCTTGAGTCCCGAAGACCAGGAGCGGATGCGGGCCTGCATTCAGAGCAACGTCGACGTCTTCGCTTGGATCGCGGCGGACATGCCGGGCATCGACGCCGACGTAGCCTGCCACCGCCTGAACTTGGACCCCCGCACCCGCCCCATCCGTCAGAAGATGAGAGACATCGCCACCAAGCTGGGGGAGCCCATTCGAGAGGAGGTCAAGAAGCTCCTGGAGGCGGGCTTCATCTCAGAGATCCAGTACCCAGGCTGGATCTCCAATGTTGTAATGGTAAAGAAGGGGGGGGGGGAAATGAAGAATGTGTATTGACTTTTCGTTATTGAATAAATCATGCCCCAAGGATTGCTACCCCTGCCTCGAATCGACGCGCTGGTTGATTCAGCCGTTGGTTTTTCTGTTATGAGTTTTCTGGATGCTTTTTCAGGTTACCATCAGATCCGAATGCACCCTCCTGACGTCAAGGACGTCTCCTTCATCACCAGGGAAGGGTGCTTTAGTTATAACATGATGCCCTTCGGGTTAAAAAACGCGGGGGCAACATACCAATAGATGATGGATCGAATTTTCCAGGGCCAGAGGGGCCGGAACCTAGGAGTCTACGTTGATGATCTCATGGTAAAGAGCAAGGGAGTGAGCTCGCATCTCCAAGATCTGGAGGAGACGTTCGCCACCTTGAGAAAGTTCAAAATGAGGTTGAACCCCTTAAAATGTGTTTTCGGGGCGAGTCGTGGGAAGTTCCTTGGGCACCTTCTGACCCCGGCGGGGGTAGAACCTAATCCTGATAAAGTAAAAGCCATTCCGGAGCTAGAATCACCGTGAAACCCTAAGGAGGTGCAACGCTTGACAGGAAAGCTGGCCGGCCTTAGCAGATTCCTCTCTAGGTCAGGAGAGAAGTGCTCGCCTTTCTTTAAAGTACTACGAGGGAATCAGAGATTTGAATGGACAGCGGAGTGCGAAGAAGCTTTTCAAAAGCTGAAGGAGCAACTCTCCCTGGCTCCTCTGCTTCAAAGCCCAAAAGAGGGGGAAGATCTGACCCTGTACCTAGGAGTGGGGGCAGAGGCGGTGAGCTCCGTCCTAGTCAGAGAAGAGGGAAAGAAGCAGCTGCCCATTTATTATGTTAGCAGAATCCTAAGGAAGGCGGAGCTTCGTTACCCTATCCTAGAAAAGCTGGCATACGCCTTGGTTGTTCGGCCAGGAAGCTCCGGCCATATTCCCAGGCACATTCGATTAGGGTGGTGACAGACCATCCTCTCCGGAAGATTTTTGAAGGGGTAGAGCACTCGGGTATGCTGGCCAAGTGGTCTATCGAGTTGAGTGAGTTCAACATTTCCTTCGTACCAAGGCTCTTCATTAAGGCACAGGTGGTGACCGACTTCTTGGCAGACTACGTCGCGGAGGTCGGGGTCGAGGAGTCGCGGCCACCGGAGGCATGGAAGATAATGGTCGACGGGGCCTCGGGAAAGCACTCTCTCGGAGCAGGGGTGGTACTAACAAGTCCCCAGGGGGTGACCATAAAACAAGCCGTCGCCTTGCATTTCCCCACAACCAACAACCAAGCAGAGTACGAGGCAGTGATAGCCGGCCTTCGCCTGGCTAAGGAGCTCGAGATCAAGGACGTTGAGGTTTTCACGAACTCACTGGTGGTGGCGTCTCAGATACGTGGAGAGTTCGAGGCGCGGGAGCCCACCCTTGTGAAATATTTGTCCAAGGTTAGGACGATCATCGGAGGGTTCCGGACGTTCTCCATCCAACACGTCCCCAGAGAAGAGAACACTGATGCCGATCGATTGGCTAAGTTCGGACCTTGGAAAGGGGGTGCCCTGACTGATTTGTTCCATCCAGCAATCGAAGAGGGGGAGCTAATGGAGGTGGATCGGCGGCCCTCGTGGGTAGATCCTTTCATTACCTTCTTCCTGACAGGAACCCTCCCTGAGGGGGTCAAGGAGGCAAGAAACTTCCGCCATAAGGCGGCCCATTATCTCATGCATGAAGGAGGACTGCACCGAAGGATGATTTCAGGTCTCCTAGCTCGATGCGTAACGGAGGAAGAGACCAGGCACATTCTGGAGGAGGTGCACTCCGGGGAATGTGGTAGTCATTCCGGAGGGAGGACGTTGGAAGCAAGGGTGGTCAGACAGGGGTACTTCTGGCCCACCCTGAGGAAGGACACGACAGAGTTTGCGAGGAAATGCCGGAAGTGCCAGCTCTACGCCCCCTCCAGCTCTTGTCGGCTCAAAGGCTCCAAAGCATCACAGCACCATGGCCTTTTGCCATTTGGGGAATGGATCTAGTTGCGCCTTTTCCTCCAGCTAGTGGATAAAGAAGATTCCTCCTGGTTATGATAGATTACTTCTCCAAGTGGCTGGAGGTTAAGGCGCTAGCAAAGGTGACCTCCCAAGTCATCAGGAACTTCGTCTGGGGGGAGATCATCTGTAGGCACAGGCTGCCTCAGGCCATCGTCACGGATAACGGCCCCCAGTTTGCTAGTGAAGAGTTCATCAGCTTCTGCACTCAGCTGGGCATCGACCTCAGGTTTGCCTCCGTCCACCACCCCAGGAGCAACGGTCAGGTGGAGGCGGCAAACAAGATTATCGTTAACTTGCTAAATAAGAAGGTAGAGAATCTGAGAGGGAATTGGGTGGAGCAGCTCCCCTCGGTCCTATGGGCTCTGAGAACAACCCCGAACACGGCCACTGGTGAGACCCCTTTCAAGCTTTCCCATGGTTGTGAGGCGGTACTACCGGTGGAGTTCGAGGTCCGATCCCCACGAGTTGCGGCTGCAAGAGATGGAGGCGAGGCATGGAGGATGGAAAATGAGGAAAGCCTGCGCCTCTCGCTAGACCTGGCAGAGGAGCTGCGAGACGTAGCAGCCATCAGACAGGAAGAGATCAAGCGTCGAATGGCAAAACACTTCGACAAGCATATCAGGATAAAGCAATTCGCGGAAGGAGACCTAGTACTAAAAAATGTTGATGCGGCAGGGAGGTCCGCCCCGGTGGGAAAGCTCAATCCAAATTGGGAGGGACCTTATATTGTAGAGAAAGTGTTGAAAGCGGGGGGTTACTACCTCCAGGATGTGGAGGGTAGGACCTTGAACCATTCCTGGAGTGGGGATGACTTGAAACGCTTCTACCCATGAGAAGGGAGAGCAGAAGATATGTACTCAAAGCATAATTAATATAATAAACTTCACAAATTATATCTTGTTCATTATTTCTCGTGAGGTCCTAACGACAGGAAGAGGTATCTTCATCGGCACCCCGAGCTCGGCTCGGCCCCAGGTAGACCCGCTGCGCAGGCTCCCATCTAGCTGGCAGGTCCGAAGGCTCGCCTGTGGGGGATAGGTTTTGAGTTGAGATCTTCATCGGCACCCCGAGCTCGGCTCGGCCCCAGGTAGACCCGCTGCGCAGGCTCCCATCTAGCTGGCAGGTCCGAAGGCTCGCCTGTGGGGGATAGGTTTTGAGTTGAGATCTTCATCGGCACCCCGAGCTCGGCTCGGCCCCATGTAGACCCGCTGCGCAGGCTCTCATCTAGCTGGCAGGTCCGTAGGCTCGCCTGTGGGGGATAGGTTTTGGTTTGAGATCGTCATCGGCACCCCGAGCTCGGCTCGGCCCCAGGTAGACCCGCTGCGCAGGCTCTCATCTAGCTGGCAGGTCCGAAGGCTCGCCTGTGGGGGATAGGTTTTGAGTTGAGATCTTCATCGGCACCCCGAGCTCGGCTCGGCCCCAGGTAGACCCGCTGTGCAGGCTCCCATCTAGCTGGCAGGTCCGAAGGCTCGCCTGTGAGGGATAGGTTTTGAGTTGAGATCTTCATCGGCACCCCGAGCTCGGCTCGGCCCCAGGTAGACCCGCTGCGCAGGCTCTCATCTAGCTGGCAGGTCCGTAGGCTCGCCTGTGGGGGATAGGTTTTGGTTTGAGATCGTCATCGGCACCCCGAGCTCGGCTCGGCCCCAGGTAGACCCGTTGTGCAGGCTCTCATCTAGCTGGCAGGTCTGAAGGCTCGCTTGTGGGGGATAGGTTTTGAGTTGAGATCTTCATCGGCACCCCGAGCTCGGCTCGGCCCCAGGTAGACCCGCTGTGCAGGCTCTCATCTAGCTGGCAGGTCCGAAGGCTCGCCTGTGTGGGATAGGTTTTTAGTTGAGATCTTCATCGGCACCCCGAGCTCGGCTCGGCCCCAGGTAGACCCGCTGCGTAGGCTCCCATCTAGCTGGCAGGTCCAAAGGCTCGCCTGTGGGGGATAGGTTTTGAGTTGAGATCTTCATCGGCACCCCGAGCTCGGCTCGGCCCCAGGTAGACCCGCTGCGCAGGCTCCCATCTAGCTGGCAGGTCTGAAGGCTCGCCTGCGGGGGATAGGGTTGGGTCAGGCAATCTCCATCAGCATCAAACCGACAGGGCAGAGAATTCACTTTGGCAGAATAGGGTGAAAAGTCCCCTTAAAGCAACATTACACCTTAGTGTCTCGACTTAGTCCTAAAGTACAAAAATAAACTAAGGAAAAAAAAGGGTGTGGAATAGGACAGGTGGCAGTACTCGCAGCGGATGGCTGTAGAGGATCGTCTCGCCGGTAGCGAAAGGGCACTCGCGAGGCAAGGCGTTGCGTCAGCTCGCGGCCGAAAACGCGTCGAGAAGCCGTCCCGCGTAGAACATAAAAAAGGCAGAAATATAAAGGTTACGCGGCGAGACGAAGTGGTAGCACCGTCCCGCAGGCAAAACAAGCCAGAGATTAACTTCGCAAAATATAAAATAAAAATAGAGATAACAAAAATGAGCACTCGCTCGTCACTCGGCATATGCCGCAAAAAATATGATTTAAAAGTTTTTTACATCAAAAAGAGGAGAAAGTGATTCTAAATCTTGGAGGCGGCACATCATTCCTCCTCGCCAGATGAAGAATCATCGCTCTCCTCGCTAAAAAGCTCAAGGACCAAGTCGCGTGCAGTCACCGACTCGGACTCGTCCTTCACAACCCCCAGGTCTTTCATCATTTGCAGCACCAGCTCTGCAGCACGAACGCCAGCGTCTCGGCATTGTTCCTCGACTTCTTCATAAGAATAATGTGGCGGGGGAGTCTGGAAGGGCTCGCGGCGAGACGACGACGCAGCATCAGCCTGAAGGCGCGCGTTCTCAGCCGTCAACACCTTGACCTCCTCCTCCAAGGCCGCCACGCGCGAACGCAGTTGTTCCGCCGTCTCGGCATCCTGCGGGATGACCTGGCAATTAGCCAAGAATGATGGGAAAGGAAAGAGACCCAAGATAAAAGAAAGTCATGGCTTACCACGCCGCCTTGGGCCTTCGCGAGCTGAGACTCGGCATCTGATAACCTTCTCGTTAGACCCGTGGATTTCTCCCGTTCCGCCTCCAGATTCTCCTCGCTAGCCTTCCACTTTGAATTAATATAAATGAGGCGGTGAGAGGAGCTGTGCGAGAACTCCAAGGCCCGCATTTGGTGGTGGCAAGTTTTCAACACGAGGTCCTTGGTGGACTCACTTTCAGGCGAAGAGGCGTCTAGGCCACCATAGAGGCCGTACCCAATGGCGAAGGCGTGGCTGGAAGGGACCTCTTGCTCCTTCCATGATGGAAGGAGAGTGGAGATGGACACGCAGTTGGCGTCCCGCCCCCACAACAGAACCGGGTCGCCGACGGCATTATGAACCACGGGACCCAGATTGTAATTCATGTGAGAGGAGGGAGCGGGACGACCAGAGGAATCGCCCTCGCGAGAAGAGGTGGCAGCCGCCTGTTCAGGGGGAACAGCTCGCGGGTTGGAAGCCGCGGCGGGCAGGTTGGAGGCGGCAGCAGGTTGAGCAGAGAATACCGTCCCCCGAGTAGGCGAGACGGCTTGGTGATTAGGCGAGGGAGGCGGTGGAGTTTCCCCTATAGAGATAGAGCTCCCTTGAGGAGCCTTCCTTCTTTCCTTGGAAATAACTACAGCTTTCTTCATCTTCTTTTTAGGAGGGCTGGAGCGAGAGGGGACCGTGTCATCTCCGGGATGCTTGGGCGGGATGACCGCCAGGGACTCTCTCGCCGCCTCTGCCGCTGCATTGGCGAGATCAAGACCCTTGGCAGGGTGAATATTGCTCTTGTAAGGAGGGGACGCTGGAACAATTCGCTCACCAAAAAGCGAGTAGGGGTTAGGAAGAAGCGAAACGGAAAATAGCGAGAAGAGAAGAACGAAAGGATAAGATAAGAATACCTTCGCCCGGGAGCACGGGGAGAAGCGAGTCGAGACCTCGCCGCAAGAAGTTGACCTCGAAGTTCTTGCCAACTAGGTACTCGCACAGCAGCTTCTCTGGGCCGCTGACTTGGGGGTGGCGTAGAAGCTCTCTGGCGGAGAGACCGGCGCGAGAGGGATGCCGCTGAAGTCCGCGCGGTCTCCCCGGATGAAGACGAATCGGGTGAGCCAGTGATGGTTCTTGTTAGGCGTCTCGCATACCTTGAGCCCCTGCCCAGTAAAATACGAGACGCCATCGGCGTTGGCGTGGTAGATGAAAAGCTTGCGGAAGGCCGTCAAGCTGAACTCGATGCGCTCCCGGCGCATGTAGCAGGCGAACGCGATCAACACCGAGATGGCGTTGGGTTTGAACTGTGCCGGGACGACACCAAAGTATTTGAAAACCTGCTTCACCTCTGGCCAAAGGGGCAGCCGCAGCCCCGCCTCGAAATTCGAGACGGGAAAAGCGAGTTCCCCCGGGTAATAGGTGTTGATGCACTCGCCGACCTTGGGAGGACGCGACTCAACCCCTTCTTCTGGGTACTCGTGGGTAAACTTGTCATAATCTTCTCGCGAGAGCCGGCCGAGCGGGAAGTCATGGTCAGTGAACCTCTTCCCGCAGCGGCTGCGCCCCTCACCCTCCTCCACCTTCTTCTTACCCATCTTTTTGGGCGATATGGTCTTCGGCGAGACGAAGGAAGAAATAGGCGGGAAGGGTCCGGCGAGACGGAGAGGTCAGAAAGCCAAGAACTCGGGTAACGGAAAAAGCGAAAAGTGCGGCATCTAATCCCAGGCTAGGCATATTTATAACTGATACATGACCAATGATTGAGTGGGCGGGAAAACATGGGGGGAGGGGAAGAGTCGATGAATTTTCTCTCTCCTAAGTCTCGATCGACGCGACCCATCACAATCAGGAAAAAATATATAAATATTTATTTAGCATAAATTAAAAGGAGGATTAAAAAAGGGAATGAAAAATTAAGGCATAAAAATATATATGTCCAGAAATCGTCCCGCAGGAGACCAAGCTCTCTGCATACTTTGGCGAGACTACCATTATTACAAACTTTTGAGAGAAGAAGAAAAGGAAGAACAGCGAGACAAACATTCTTCAGTACGGGCGTCATTCCCAGCGGCCACCGCGAGCTCCACCACGAGGAGGTCTACTCCGCGAATGGAAGGAGCGGATGGATTCAAGACCACGACGCGCGCGACGGAGCTGCATATCGGTCTCATTAATGATAGCTTCGGGGTTGGTGTCGTCGACATCTAGCTCGGTGTTAGCTCCGGAAGCGAGATGAGCGCACTCGCCTTCCAGCGACTCGATGCGCTTCTCCGCGGCCTGCTTGTCCAGAGTCAAGGAGTGGATGAGGCGCGCATGCTTTCGGAAGAGCTCAGCCGTCTTCCGCTTCATCTCCACTGGATTCGAAGGGTCACCCAGATAGTCTTCAATCCCGTCTTCAGGAGGAGGCGAGACGGAGAGTCTCTTTGGCTGCTCCTCAATAGGAGAGTTGGCCCGAGAATCTGCGCAAGGGGTGCAGAGGCAAGGTGGAAGAGGCACTCGCAGGAGGGAGTGAGAATAGCGAAGGGGATTCAAAAGGGCGAGGGAAGGTCCCTTACCAGGATGGCGAGAGGTATCGGCGGCCGCGGAGGGGTCGTCCCTCCTCTCGCTGGGAGTAGTTGGGGGAGTAGATGAGGGCTGCGAATCGAACTCCTCGCAACGGGCAGCAGAACCCTCTCGCGGACTCTTCGGGGGCTGCGAAACCACAAGAGCCCCCTGAAAAAACATTAGTCAGCAAGAGAAAGCACCCGGTCGCAGAGATAACAATGATAAAAGCGAGTACCCACCTCTTTTTCCGTGGAGGGCGCGTGAGGAGTGGGGATGGTTTCCAAAGCGACGCGAGACAAATCTCCTGCGGCAGGTGATGGGCCCCCAGCCTTCGTCTTTTTCAGGCGAGACGATGGGGGGAGAGGGCAAACCAGAGAAGAGGTAAAGGAAGCCACGTTGGCCTTATGTTGCCTCAAATTACGAGCCTCGGTTGAACATTCTTTTTGAGCTTAGAGTAATCTCAAAAAGAGCGGGGATTATGTACAACCTCGGGCTCGCAAAGAGCCCTCAAGAAGCAAACAGATCGAGATAGGCAAATGGGACCAGGGGGGCCCACTCGCAAGCAGCGAGATGATGGACTCTCCAAGGGGCGAGAGGGCCTCTGGAGGCGAGAGGGCCCCCACGGGCGAGAGAGTCTCCAACAGCAAGGAGATCTCGCTGTAAGGGGCGAGAGGCTCCGGCGAGACGGGCAACGGGGCCCCTCTCGCCGGTAGGTACCTCTCCGCTCGCCAGGGCGAGAAGAGGCCTTTCTTTGTGTTATATGTTATATTTCCCTGTCAAACAGAGGTTTTTACTCTTCTACCCCGGGTACTTTTACCCTCTTACCCTTAGTGGACTGCACATAGCTCCTCAGAACAACGGAGTTTAGCTGTTGTCAGACCCAGCCAAGGGTATCCCGGTAATTTCAGACCGGTGCAGTTTTGTTATTGGCAGTTCAGATTCTGAAAATCTATAAATAAGCCCATAGGGGTTCTTCAGAAGGGACTTCCTTTTCAGACGCTTAAGAGGATTCATTTGGCACAGTCTTCTGAGGAACTCCAAGCCCAGCTTTTGGCTTTGGAGGGGAAGCTCTCTGTGACCTTCCGGGTAAGCGGTGGGACCTCCTTGCTGCGGCTTTGGGCCAGTTTTCCAATCCTTCACGACCGGTCGGAGGTCGGAGCTTGGGCCAAGTAGGAGTCGGCTACGCCCCTATTTTGTGAACATTTGTCGGAGTCAAATTTTGGCTTCAACAGTAAGGCCTTAAGGCCATGAGTGTACAACCTCGGGCTCGCGAAGAGCCCTCAAGAAGCAAATAGTTCGAGACGGGCAGATGGGACCAGGGGGGCCCACTCGCAAGAGGCGAGACGATGGACTCTCCAACGGGCAAAATTCCCCCACCCAGAGGCGAGAGGGCCTCCAGAAGCGAGAGGACCTCCAGGGGCGAGAGGCGCCGGCGAGACGGGCAGTGGGTCCTTTTCGCCGGCAGGTGCCTTTCCTCTCGCCAGGGGGAGGAGAGGCTTTTTTATTTTTCCCTGTCAAACAGAGGTTCTTACTCTCCTGCCCCGGGTATTTTTACCCTCTTACCCTTAGTGGACTGCATATAGCTCCTCAGAACAGCGGAGTTTGGATGTTGGCAGACCTAGCCAAGGGTACCCCGGTAATTTCAGATCGGTACAGTTTTGTTATTGGCAGTTCAGATTCTGAAATCTATAAATAAGCCCATAGGGGTTCTTCAGAAGGGACACCTTTTTTCAGACTTCTAAGAGGATTCATTGGCACAGTCTTCTGAGGAACTCCAAGCCCAGCTTTTGGCTTTGGAGGGGAAGCTCTCTGTGACCTTCCGGGCAAGCGGTGGGACCTACCTGCTGCGGCTTAGGGCCAGTTTTCTAATCCTTCACGACCGGTCGGAGGTCGGAGCTTGGGCCAAGTAGGAGTCGGCTACGCCCCTATTTTGTGAACATTCGTCGAAGTCAAATTTTGGCTTCAACAGTTCTGGTGCGGTGAGCGTGGAAGTAGCCGGTTCAAGAAAAGTTTGAGTTTGGTCCTATGACAGGAGGTGAAGGAGAGGGGTCTGGTTCTGGAGGTTCCCCCTCCCAGGTAGAAGAGGCGACGAGGAAAATGCTGGAGGACTTCATGTGAGAGGTCATGCAAACCATAAGCTTGGCCTTCTCGGCAAGGAGCGAGTGGGCGACACCTCAGGTCCCGATCGAGGTGGTCCCGCTTTTAGGCGAGAACGCCCCTGGTCAGCGCCCGGGAAAGGAGGTCCCCACAGAGGCTGGCGAGAGGGACATAGCGGCGCGAGAGCTCTTCCCAGGCCAGCGTCCCGAGAAGGAGATCCCAGCAGAAGACGACGAGAAGGAGGCAGCTGTGCGAGAGCTCTTCCCTGGGCACGGTCTCGCAGATCGGGCCAGCCAGCCGAGGCCGCGAGACGTGCCCTCTCGGCAAGCAGTCGGCGAGAGCCCGTTTAGTGAACTTGTCATCTCGGCTCCGATGCCGGAGGGGTTCCGGGAGCCCGACATGTCCTACTACTCAGGGAAGGATGATCCGGTACAACATGTACAATGGTTTGAGGATGTGGTTTCGATCAGACAGATGACGAATGCGTTTAAGTGTCGACTATTTGCCATCACCTTGAAGGAGAAGGCGCGAGATTGGTTTCACCAGTTACCGGCAAGATCGATTTATTGTTTCGAGGATCTGCGGAGAAGTTTCTTATTAAGGTTTTCAACATCAAATGTTGAGAATCAAGGTCCAGCGGGATTGGGTGTGTGTGGGACCGCATATTTGGGCTTCCCCATCGCGTTCCAGGTCTGGGTGTTGACCCCGGTGGGCCCCCCGTGTGGCGGAATATCCCCGCCATCCCGTGGTTGGATTAGTCCCACATTGCCTGCAGCGGGTGGTCCTTGGTGTTTATGTACCCCCGTCCCCCCTTACCATCACCTCGGGGTTTTGGAAAGATGTGCGGTGACGGGACATTTCCACATGGTATCAGAGCCATCCCGCTGCGGGGGTGTGTTGAGAATCAAGGTCCAGCACTATAAAACACTGTGTGTTGTGCTGTGATTGTGTTGTGGATTAGCTGTGTATGTTTTGTTATTGTTGTTTGCTGTGCAAAAGTAGTTAGAAATCTGTGATATAACTGTTTGGCTGCCAACAAAGTTAGAAAAGGATTAGGTCACCTATTCACCCCCCCCCCCCTCTAGGTGTTTAGGTACCATATCTTTCAAGTGGTATCAGAGGGAGGTTCCTCAAAACAAGGACTAACAGTCTGAGGAGATCCTGTTTGGCAGATTCAGTATAAGGGAAAACACAAATTCAAGAAAATCAAGAAACATGGGTTCCTATGAGAATCACAAGGAATTGGGTTCCATGAAATTACCCATATGCAGGAAGGAGATCTTTGGGATCTGGAAAGAAAGGGTAAGACTATTTATGGAGGCCTCAGACCCTAGAATCTACATCACAGTAAAAGAAGGGTCTTATGTGCCAATGAAGATTTCAGTTTTGGATGCAAATCAGAGAACTCCAAAGGATTTCTCTGAGATGACTAAGGATGAAATTGTCCTAGCCACCATGGACAAGAGGGCACAGAACATAATAGTAAGTGCCATTGATGATGCCACTTTTCAGAACTTAATTCACTGTAAGACAGCAAAAGAGATGTGGGATACTCTCATTGTCTATATGGAAGGTTCTGAAGAAGTTAGGCAAGATAGGAAGTCCTTGCTAAATCAGGAGTATGAAAGCTTTAGGCAAGGAAAGGGTGATAGCATCACTGAGTGCTATAAGAAATTTTACAGAATAGTTAATGAACTCATGTCTTATGGAAGAGAGTTCACTAACTATGAACTAAATGACAAGTTCTTAAGGTCCATAACCAAAGATTGGGACACCGAGATCTGTGGCATAAGAGAAATGGCTAAGTTGGGGGAAATTCCTCCTCCCACACTGTTTGGCAAGCTATTGTCTTATGAAATGCAGTTAACAGTGAGAAAAGAGGAGGAGAAATCAACAAGGACTGAGCACAAAGAAAGAACTGTTGCTTTCAAGACAGAAGTTCCCAGAAAGTGCAGGAATAAGTCTTCAACTCCACCTCCAGAGGTAGTTGAATCAGAGTCTGATGAGTCTGTCAGCACAAAGTCTAAGAGCAGTGAAAGTGATGAAGACTTTGCTGCTTTCACTAGACACTTTCAGAAGTTTTTGAAAAAGAAACAGTGGAGGTCAAGGCCTTCTACATCACAAGGAAAGGAAGACTCTTATCAGAAAAAGAGGTCTTCAAAGAATGACAAGAAAAGGACAAAATCAAGCAAGACAACTGGTTCAAAGATTGTTTGCTATTGCTGCAATAGACAGTGCCATGTTATTGCAGATTATCCAGAGAAGAGAAAGGAATCTGGTGACAGGAAAAAGACTCACTTCAAAGGGAAGAAAGAAAAGTCTTTTGTTGCTAAGAAGGAGAAGACTCTATCAGATATCTCTTCTTCAGAAACTGAGTCTGAGGCTGAATCCTACATAGGGCTGTTTGCAGAAGAAGAAGAGGAAGAATTCATGCAGATCTTGGAGTCAATTTATGAACAAGAAGACAGTCATTGCCAAGGGCTAATGACTTTGACAGAGAGTGCCAAAATCCTGGAGCAGCCAGGACCCAGTCAGGTACAAAGTTCAAGTTTAAATTCAGTTTCTTGTTCTAGTTCAGAATCAGATTCTTTTTCATCAAGTGATGAGAATATATCTGAGTCTGAGGAAGATATTCATCAGCTTATAGATGAATATAAGATACTGTTGCAAGCCTACAAGAAAAGCAAGACCCTAGCCAAAAGTCAGGCAAAGGAGATTGCTGATCTCAAGGCTGTTGCAACAGATTTTGAGAAGCAATTTGATCAAAAACTGAATGAGGTAGCCAGACTGAAACACATTACAGTGATTCAGATGGGAACTATCACCTATAAGAATGATCAAATTAAGAAACTGGAGATCAATCTTCAGAAAGAGAGAGAGCTTGTTGCTAGGTTTTCAAAACCTAAATCAGTGCTACCTTTAATTGATGAATTTGTTCATCATAAAGGCAAGGCTGGACTGGGTTTTGTTAGACCTGCAGGGACTGAGCAGTCCAAGTTTAAGTCCAAGGGCAAAGCCTCAACATTCAACAAGTCTGTTATAAATAAGACAGCAAAGACTGTACCTAAACAAAGGTACAATAAGTTTGAATGCTGGTGTTGTGGCAAAGTTGGCCACTTTGCAGTGAACTGTTGGCACAATGTGAGTGCCAAAGTGAGTTCCAAACTACCTGTTGGAATGCCAGTAGGTAGGTTTGTCAAATTGCAAACTAACAATCACCAAGGACCCAAGAATACTTTGGGTTCTAAGGTTCATTAATTTGTTTTGCAGGTCAGTCCAAGTGGTCATACCCCAACATGGTACTTGGATAGTGGATGTTCCAGACATATGACTGGAACAAGGGGACTACTGAAGGACTATATTCCAATCAAAAATGGTCCTAAAGTGACCTTTGGTGGTTCTGAAAAAGGAATCATCAAAGGGTTTGGTAACATTTCTTCAAACTTAGTTACCATTACTCAAGTGGCTTATGTTAAAGGGTTGAAACACAACCTAATAAGTATAAGTCAGTTAAGTTATGTAGGGTATGACATCTCATTTGTTAAAAATGGTTGTCATATCAAGAGGTCAAGTGATCAAGAGATCATTTTGACAGGATATAGGAAGAGGAATGTCTACTGTCTAGACATTATGATTGAGAACAATGGTTCTCCAGTTTGTCTTGTAGCTGATGAGATAGTCTCTCATTGTGTCAAATGGCACAAGAGGCTAGCCCATCTTAACTACAAGACTATTAGCAAACTCTTTAGCAAAGAGTTAGTGAGGAATGGTCCTCAAGTTAAGTGTGTCAAAGATGGTATTTGCTCAGCTTGTCAAAAGGGCAAGCAGACTAAATCCACCTTTAGAAGCATAGATAACAAAGATGCTGTGAGGTGTTTATACCTCTTTCATATGGATCTCTTTGGTCCAATGCCAGTTCACAGCTTAGGTAGGAAGGTCTATACCTTTGTAGTTGTTGATGACTACTCAAGGTTTTCCTGGGTGTTCTTCTTAAGACAGAAATCTGAAACACCTAGTGTCTTCCTTAGCTTTGTCAAGCAAATTCAGAATGAACTAAACTGTATAGTGGTCAAAATTAGAATTGACCATGGTACTGAATTTCAGTCTGATAGCATGACAAAACTGTGTGAAGACCTTGGGATATTTCAAGAATTCTCTTCACCTAGAACACCTCAGCAAAATGGCATTGCTGAGAGGAAGAATAAAACCTTGATAGAGGCTGGTAGAACCCTACTAAGTGATACATCACTGTCAGAGTATTTCTGGGCTGAAGCAGTTAACACTGCATGTCATGTTATAAATAGGGCTACCATCACTAAAACGCTAAACAAGACCCCCTATGAAGTTGTGAAAGGCAGGAAACCAAACCTATCCTACTTCAGGATCTTTGGTTGCAAATGCTTCATACTTAACAATGAGAAGTCTTACTTGACAAAGTTTGCTGCCAAGTCCCAAGAGGGAATTTTTGTTGGGTACAACAACAATAGTAAGGCTTATAGAGTATACAACTTGACTACACAAGTTGTAGAAGAGACTGTACATGTAGTTTTTGATGAGACTAAACTTATTAATAATGAGTTGTCTAATAGTGTATGCAGCCCCACAGGTTTAACAAAGAAAATGGACAAGCTTACTATAGAAGAAGTACCTGCTGCAAGACAGCAAGTTGAGGAGAGTAGCTGTTGTCCAGGGGGAGAACTACATGTGCCAATTGCTGAAGAAATACAAGGTATACAGCTTGATGGAGATGCTGAAGAGGTTCAACCTGAAGTTAGGATGCCTCCAGCCAATAGGCATCTTATAGATCATCCAGTAGAGCTGATTATTGGAGATCCAAGACAAGGAGTTCAAACTAGGAGCAGAAATCAGGATGCTGCAATCTATTTCAGCTTTCTGTCACAAGTTGAACCTAAGAAATTTGAAGAAGCAATACAAGATCCACAATGGACTGAAGCAATGCAAGAAGAGCTTAATCAGTTCAAAAGGTGCAAGGTCTGGGAATTAGTTCCTAAACCTAAAGACCACAATGTAATTGGAACTAAGTGGATCTACAGGAATAAGATGAATGAACAAGGGGGTCATCATTAAGAATAAGGCTAGATTGGTTACTAAAGGATATAGGCAAGAAGAAGGTATTGACTTTGATCAAACCTTTGCTCCAGTAGCCAGACTGGAAGGCATAAGAATGTTCTTGGCCTATGCAACCTATCAAGGATTCAAGGTATACCAAATGGATGTCAAGTCAGCATTCCTAAATGGTAATTTGAAAGAATAAGTCTATGTGGAGCAGCCTTCAGGTTTTGTTGATCCAACTCTACCTCATCATGTCTATAGACTTAGGAAAGATTTATATGGGTTAAAGCAAGCCCCTAGGGCTTGGTATGAAACCCTATCTAGTTTCCTCATTGAGAACAAGTTCTCAAGAGGGAAAATAGATAAGACTCTATTCCTTAGGGAATCTAGAGGCAAAGTCATACTAGTCCAAATATATGTAGATGACATTATATTTGGGTCTACTGAAAGCAGCCTTTGCAAAAAGTTTGTAAAACTTATGCAAGGTCAGTTTGAAATGAGTAGTATGGGAGAGCTGAAGTTTTTCTTGGGTCTCCAAGTTAAACAGACTGAAAATGGTTTATCCATATGTCAGTCCAAGTTCACCCTAGAACTCATAAGGAAGTATGGTATGGATTCATCCAGTACCATGAAGACTCCTATGGGGTCAAATATGTCTCTTAGCAAGGATGATGCAGGGAAACCTGTAGATGAAACCTTGTATAGAGGGATAGTTGGCTCCCTATTATACTTGACTGCTAGTAGACCTGACATCATGTATGCTACATGTGTTTGTGCCAGGTATCAGGCCTGCCCTAAAGAGTCTCATTTGACAGCAGTCAAAAGAATATTGAGATATCTAAAGGGCACTCCTTATCTAGGCCTCTGGTACCCTAGGAATGGAGATTTTGATCTAACAGGTTATTCAGATGCAGACTTTGCAGGATGCAAAGAGGATAGAAAAAAGTACTACTGGAACCTGTCAATTCCTAGGAGGGAGACTAATTTCATGGAGTAGCAAGAAGCAAACCAGTGTGGCTATCTCCACAGCTGAGTCAGAATATGTGGCTGCAGGAAGTTGCTGTGCTCAACTTCTATGGATTCAACATCAGCTAGAGGACTATGGATTTCAGGTAAGTAGAACTCCACTTTTATGTGATTCTACAAGTGCTATTTCAATAGCTAACAACCATGTATCTCATAGTAGAACAAAACATATTGAAATTAAATATCACTTTCTTAGGGAGCATGTAGAAAGAAATGATATTGTACTTGAATATGTTAAAACAGATGAACAACTAGCTGATATATATACTAAGCCCCTAGAAGAAGCTAAGTTCAATAGATTCAAAATTGAACTAGGAATGATAAACTTAGACTAAGTTTACAGAATTAAAATTGGCTAAGTAAAAAGGTGTCGACACATAGACAAGTCTATGTCGACACAGAATAGTAGTGTCGACACTTCAGGAAAAAGGTGTCGACACATCTAGGATGTTGATGTCGACACTTCAGAATGTTAGTGTCGACACATGTCGAGTAGGTGTCGACACATCCAATGTGGTGTCGACACTTATGTTTTACTCAGAATTTTCTAAGTAAAGTCTCAACTATTCGTCGAGTAGAGTGGTGTCGACACATAAACATGTGTCAACACATAATATCTGTTGACTAAACTTGTGTCGACACATATGTGTCGAGACATTATAAGTCAGTGTCGACACTTATTGCCAGTGTCGACACATTTTAAGCTAGCTGTCCCGCCTGTTCATCTTCAAAATCAGAAAGGTATAAATAGGGTTCTGTCTTTGTTTGTCGACACGCTTTCAAAGTTTCGAGACCAAAACTACTGTGTCGACACCTCTCTTTTCTAAAGACAAATTCTTCAACCCTAATGGCACCTAAGCTTGAGGAGAACGTTAACGAGGGCTATGAGCTAGTGCGCGGCGCGTTCGACGACGCAGATCAAGAAATCCAGTCGGTGGTAACCCTAGTCGCCAATTCTGGACTAGAATACTTGGTTTCAGAACCAACAAAGATTTGGAAGAAGGAAGTTCTTGAATTCCTTAATGGAGCTGCTGTAGATGAATCTGGATACAGAATCAAATCCAGAGTTCATGGATCTAAGGTCAAGATTTCACCAAAAAGTCTGAGGAAGGTACTCCAGCTACCTAAAACTCAAGATGAAGAAGAAGTAACTGCATCTAAGACCAGGGAAGCTCTTACCTGGTGTGGACATGATCCAAAGATGAAGATAGGATCTGTCTTTAACAGGAAAGGCATGAACAGTCAAGGAAAATTCATGTCTGAGATTGTGGGCAAGGTTATTCTCAGTAAGCCTGGAGGGCATGACAGGGTGTCTGCCTCTATGTTTGGAATCATGACAAGGATAATCTTCACTCTGAAAACAGACTGGTCTATGATAGTCTATGAGAAGATTAATGAGAGCTTGAAGAAGCCCAATCTAGGCAGAATTATAAGTCTCTACCTAGCTGGTACAATACCAGAGGTAATGAGCACTACTGCTGGAAGTAAGATAAATCATATGAGGAAGATGGATCAAAGGATCTTTTCTAGATGGGACAGGGTGTTGTCCAAGGACATGCCAACCCCTGAGAAGACAATTACTGAGAAGGAGATTCCTCCTAAGAAAAAGAGAAAAACTGCTCCTGTGGCACAGGAGTCCTCCAGCAGTTCAGGGAGTGAAGAACAAGTTGTTTTCACTCCTGATGATCAAGAAGAAGTGGCTGCAGAGAAGACCCCTGCTGCTCAAGATATAGCTGAGATCCAGGGGGAGCTACCACAGGCTATCCCCATCCACAGGGATCAGAGCCAGGGGGAGCCTCCAGTAGTAGAAGAACCCTCTACTCTGGACAGTGAGCAAGCCACCATCATCATCCAAGAGGTACTCACTGACCTAAAAACTTTAGAATATCTTATAGAAGATGCTGATTTGTCTGATGTTCCTCAGCAAACTCAGCTGCCTAGTCAAGAACCAGATGTTGTTATCAAAGACACATCTGTTGTTCCAGTGGTTGAAGAGCACAGAATATCTCCAGCTCAATCACCTCAAGAGTTCACCATAGAAGATCTATTTCTCAATCTAGATCAAGTTGATTTTGACATGGACAAGGAATCTGATGGAAGAGATACTGCTACTGCTGAGGGGGAGCTAGTATAAGATCTGGAAGAGCCTTTAAGGAGAGATACTGCTACTGATAAGGCACCTGATGTGCAAGCAGAAAAGCCTCAAAGCCCTAAGGATAGGGTTGAGATAGCCAGCACTTCTGCCTCAGAAGATGAGGAGAGTGCTAGGGCAAAGAGGAAGAAATTATATGTTTTTAAAAGAAGAAGCCAGAGTTACAAGAAAGCTCTGCAATCTGTAGCCCCACAGCCTATAATTCAACAAGCCCCAACTATTGATTATAGTGCTTTACTGATTGCACTGCAGATCAAAATGGATGAACAAAGAAAGGCTATAGAGACTTATGTTGATGAAGGGCAGAAGACTTTACAGTTTGACCTGGCCCAAGATATAAAGTCAATAAGGTTTGAAATGAACCTTAACAAGAAAGAAATGACTGAATGCTTCCACAAGGGTGAAAATGCAGTTATGTATCTGGCTACACACCAAGAAAAGATAAAAGTACAGGTAGATGATATAGCATTAAAGCAAGGATATGTGCTGGAAAATCAAATCAGAATGAATGACAATCTGACTGAGTCTCATAATGCTATACTCACAGAATTGAAGAACAAGGCTGATGAACCTTCTACATCTGCTGCTACTACAAAAGCTGATTTTGATAAAGTGTTTCAACAAGAACTTTCTGCTGTCAAGACTGCCATACAAGCCTCCCAGAAATCTATCTCTGAACAACTGTAAAAGCTTAAACCATTCTTTAAAGAGGGAATCAGATACTTGGATAGTCAGATTAGATTTCAAAAGGATGATGTCAGAGACCATATGGCCAGAGAAGTCATAAAGGGGGAGAGAGTATTAGTCAAAGCTAGCTCTTACCATGCCAAATGGATATCTAACTCCATCAGAGCTACACTGGGTTATCCTCCACTCTGTGATGATGATAATGTTGCTGAATCAGGGATTCAAAATGCATATCTTGGAGGTGAGCAACCAGAGGTAGCTCAAGTGATTTATCCACCTCCAGATTTTGACATGGTTCAAGCAGATGTCAGCACAATGTATAGCCCAACTGAGGGCAAGGCCAATGTTCATATTGAGAAGGTTGTTCAACCTATTTCTGAAGCTCTGCAAGAGGCTATGAACAAAGAAGAAGAGACAAGGTTGTCTAAAAAGAGGTTTAGGGAACAAGCAGAACAAAAGCCAGATTTTGAACAATGGAGCCCTACCTCTAGGAATATAATTCTAACTGCCTGGAAAGCTGCCAAGGACAATACTCATGACATGAACAAATGGTTTTCTAAAGCTGAATGGAGAAAACATGAGATCAGGCAGGAAGCAATAGTACAATTCAGAAGGAAGGCTAAGATGGGAAAGCTACCTCCTACTGCAATGGAGCCTAGCAAGTACTTCCCTAAGCCATATCATTATTTTGAGAGGCAGAAGATCAAGGCAGAAGAACTCAAGAAGAAGGATCTAAAAGGCAAGAAGCCTGCTGTTGCTGACACTGCTGAAGCTCCTGTCAAAGCTCAAGTCCAATCTGGCAAAGGCATTGTTATCAAAGAACCAGACCAGAAATAGATTAGGAATTGACTTGAAGATTGTTGTAATCTTTTGAATGAAAAACATTTTTGTAAACCATTGAAGATGTATTAGAAAAATGTTAGAACAATATATGATAAATATATTTCATGATTGTTCTGAGAATGTGTCTATTTCTTGTTTGTTCTGCAATGTTGAATGTGTATACATGTGTGAATTATTACATGTTTATGTTTACCATGTTGTAAATAATCTGTTTTACATCATTCTATAATTTTTAATTATGAATGGTGTATATCATTGACTAAGGGTTATGACTTCTCCAAATAGGGGGAGACTGTTGGGTACATTGGTCAAATGTACCTGATTTGAAGAAGCCTCACCCAACTCAATGATATACATCATAATGTATTTGATGTATGTTGAGTTCACTTGTGCAGGTTAAGAAATCACTGGACTGAAGCAAAAAGTATCTAAGTCCATGTGTCGACACCCAGAGGGAAAGTGTCGACACTTAAGAAAGCTTGTGTCGACACCCAGACAAGCAGTGTCGACACTTGGAGTCATTGTGTCGACACCTGGGATGCAGAGTCGACACCAGACAGTATGTGTCGACACTTGGAGCTGTGTCGACACTCAGTGAAGAAAAGTGCAGACAGAAAGTGTCGACACAAGGAGCTGTGTCGACACCCAGTGAAGCTGTGTCTACACCAGAAAGTGTCGACACTTGGAGCTGTGTCGACACTCAGCAAAAGTCTGTAGAGACTAAGTTAAAGTGTCGACACTCAGAACAATGTGTCGACACTCAACAGAAAGAGTCAGCACTTGAAGTATGTGTCGACACTCAGAACAATGTGTCGACACTCAACAGAAAGAGTCAGCACTTGAAGTATGTGTCGACACTCAGCACAAAGTGTCGACACACAACCAGAAGAGTCAACACATGAAGTAAGTGTCGACACCCAGCACAATGTGTCGACACTCAGCTAAAGACTCTACACTTGAAGAAAGTGTCGACACAAGAAGCTGTGTCGACACTTAGCAAAGATCAGAAAGATCAACAGAATTATTCTAAGTACAAGTGTCGACACTAAGGGAATGTGTCGACACTCAGCTGAAGTCTCAACGACAAGAAGGTGTGTCGACACAAGGAGCTGTGTCGACACTCAGCAAGTTTCAACATAGAAGACTATGTGTCGACACCAAGAAGCAGTGTCGACACTTGACAGATTCAACACAAGAAGTTGTGTCGACACAAAAGAGATGTGTCGACACTTAGAAGAATTCAGCAAAAGCTAGAAGAACAAGTACTTGTGTCGACACTCAATTTCAGTGTCGACACATGCAGAAGAATCTGTGTCGAGACATACAAGGAATTGTGTCGACACCTTGTAGACTTGTGTCGACACTTACACAACATGTGTCGACACTTGGACTATAAGTGTCGACACTTAAAGACAGAAAGTCTCGACACTTATAGACAGTTAGAGATTTTCAAGAAGTGACTGGATGACTTGACAGCTGCCGTTCCAGCCGGTCTACAGCAACTGTCAGAGATGTCAGAAGTCAGTTATGAACCGGACCAGCCGGTTACCATGAAGAATGCCTATAAATAGACACCCACAGTTTACAGAAACTGTTGTTGAAGTTGTTGATCAGATTGTTGTCTAGGTTGATCATATTGTTGAAGTAATCATTAAAGTGGTACTCAAAGTATCAACACAAGAAGATCAAGCAGTCCAAGTGCAGATCTAAGAAGTTGGAGAGAGAGGGCTCCTTCCAAGAAATCAGCCTCTGGAACTAGGCTGAGAAGAAGGATTCAGATTCAATTCTGGATCTTAAGTAGCAGAGGTCAAGGAACTACTGTAGGAGGATTCAGTCTTATTCAGTTCTACTCAAGAAGCTTTGAAGAAAGCTAAGTCAGATTGGATCCAGCTGAGTTCTTCCAAGAACTCATCAAGAATCTCTCAACTCCCCTCTTATCTTTCTGAGTTGTAGAGTTATTATTTGTAATACTTTTTAACTTGTAGGATTCATTGGATCTGAGTGTTTTGTAAGCCTATATTTATAAAGGCTGAGGGTAGGGCTTAATAGCCTGAGTGTAGGAGACTGAGATCTCTGAGTGTTGGCCTTGTTGGCTGAGTGTAGGCCTTGGATTGGCTGAGTGTAGGCCTTGATTGGCTGAGTGTAGGCTTTGGGATAAAGATGAGTTGTAAGGCTTTGGGCCTGAGGTAGGAACCAATTTGAGTTCTGAGACAGTGGAGAAGTTTGGCCGAATCTAGTACACTGCTAGATAGGCGAAGGGGGAAAGTGGATGTACACATATCTTGGGGAACCACTATAAAACACTGTGTGCTGTGCTGTGATTGTGCTGTGGATTAGCTGTGTATGTTTTGTTATTGCTGTTTGCTGTGCAAAAATAGTTAGAAATATGTGATATAACTGTTTGGCTGCCAACAAAGTTAGAAAAGGATTAGGTCACCTATTCACCCCCCCTCTAGGTGTTTAGGTACCATATCTTTCGAGCGCCTTTCGCTGCGTCCCCTCCTCTTTCCATCAATGTCTCAAGTTTAACAATGGATGGGTGCAGGTCAGGGTCAGGGGAGATCCAAAAGTGACGAGACAGTGTTACATCACGGCGGTTAACACCATATCTTGGATGGTAGAGGCGGAGGAGTTGGAAAAGGAGATGGCGGCGCAAGAAGAAGCTATGAGGGAAGAAGAGGCGAGCCCAGAGGAAATGGGAGGAGGAACCAAAAAGGAAGGCGGGGGAGAGGAGACCGAGAAGCAGCAAGGAGGAGGTGTGCAGGAGGCTCGGGAGGGAGTTGAGGTCGAGCAGCAACAGGAGAGCCCGGAGGGGGCAATGGTGATTGAGAAGGAGCAGAGGGGAGGAGATGTGCGGGAAGTCCGAAGGAACGGGGAGTTGGAGCCACGGGAAAGAATGTAGGAGAAAGAGGGAGAAGAAGGGGCTGAGGAGGAAGCCCGAAGGGACATGGAAATTGAGCAGCAGCAGGACGAGGTGATGGAAGTTGAGGGAGCAGGAGGGGAGGAAGAGCTGGAGCAGGAAGAAGAAGCAGGGGACGGCTGGGAGCAGTCGCGGCTGGAGGTGGCCGAGGAAGTGATGGAGGTAGAGGTCCGCACCAGCCAGGGGCAGGTACGAAGGGTACGAATCAGCGGGGGCTTGAGTCCCGAAGACCAGGAGCGGATGCGGGTCTGCATCCAGAGCAACGTCGACGTCTTCGCCTGGAGCGCGGCGGACATGCCGGGCATTGATGCGGATGTGGCCTGCCACCGCCTAAATCTGGACCCT
This sequence comes from Platanthera guangdongensis, assembly GCA_039583875.1. Lineage (NCBI taxonomy): Eukaryota > Viridiplantae > Streptophyta > Magnoliopsida > Asparagales > Orchidaceae > Platanthera > Platanthera guangdongensis. The sequence continues at coordinate 151,394,851 of CM077165.1, forward strand.
CGGACGCGCCCCATACGTCAGAAGATGAGAGTCATCGCCACCAAGCTGGAGGAGCCCATTCGCTAGGAGGTCAAGAAGCTCCTGGAGGCGGGCTTCATCTCAGAGATCCAGTACCCAAGCTGGATCTCCAATGTTGTAATGGTGAAGAAAGGGGGGGAATGGAGAATGTGTATTGACTTTTCGTTATTGAATAAATCGTGCCCCAAGGATTGCTACCCCCTGCCTCGAATCGACGCGCTGGTTGATTCAGCCGTTGGTTTTTCTGTTATGAGTTTTCTGGATGCTTTTTCAGGTTACCATCAGATCCGGATGCACCCTCCTGACGTCAAGGACGTCTCCTTCATCACAAGAGAAGGGTGCTTTAGTTATAACATGATGCCCTTTGGGTTAAAAAATGCGGGAGCAACATACCAACGGATGATGGGTCGAGTTTTCCAGGGCCAGAGGGGTCGGAACCTAGAAGTCTACGTTGATGATCTCATGGTAAAGAGCAAGGGAGTGAGCTCGCATCTCCAAGACCTGGAGGAGACATTCGCCACCTTGAGGAAGTTCAAAATGAGGTTGAACCCCTTAAAATGTGTTTTCGGGGCAAGTCGTGGGAAATTCCTTGGGCACCTTCTGACCTCGGCAGGGGTAGAACCTAATCCTGATAAAGTAAAGGCCATTCTGGAGCTAGAATCACTGCGAAACGTTAAGGAGGTACATCGCTTGACAAGAAAGCTGGCCGACCTTAGCAGATTCCTCTCTAGGTCAGGAGAGAAGTGCCCGCCTTTCTTTAAAGTGCTATGAGGGAATCAGAGATTTGAATGGACAGCGGAGTGCGAAGAAGCTTTTCAAAAACTAAAGGAGCAGCTCTCCCGAGCTCCTCTGCTTCAAAGCCCTAAGGAGGGGGAAGATTTGACCTTGTACCTAGGAGTGGGAGCAGAGGCGGTAAGTTCCGTCCTAGTCAGAGAAGAGGGAAAGAAGCAGCTGCTCATTTATTATGTTAGCAGGATCCTAAGGAAGGCGGAGTTTCATTACCCTATCCTAGAAAAACTGGCATACGCCTTGGTTATTTCGGCCAGGAAGCTCCGGCCATATTTCCAGGCCCATTCGATTAGGGTGGTCACGGACCATCCTCTCCGAAAGATTTTTGAAGGGGTAGAGCACTCGGGTAGGCTGGCCAAGTGGTCTATCGAGTTGAGTGAGTTCAACATTTCGTTCATACCAAGGCTCTCCATTAAGGCACAGGTGGTAGCCGACTTCTTGGCAGACTACGTCGCGGAGGACGGGGCCGAGGAGCCGCAGCAACCAGAAGCATGGAAGATAATGGTCGACGGGGCCTCGGGAAAGCACTCCCTTGGAGCAGGGGTGGTACTGACAAGTCCTCAGGGAGTGACCATAAGACAAGCGGTCGCCTTGCATTTCCCCACAACCAACAACCAAGCAGAGTACGAGGCAGTGATAGCCGGCCTTCGCCTGGCCAAGGAGCTCGAGATCAAGGACGTTGAGGTTTTCACAGACTCATTGGTAGTGGCGTCGCAGATACGTGGAGAGTTCGAGGCGCGGGAGCCCACCCTTGTGAAATATTTATCCAAGGTAAGGGCGATCATCGGTGGGTTCCAGGCGTTCTCCATCCAGCACGTCCCCAGAGAAGAAAACACTGATGTCGATCAATTGGCCAAGTTCAGACCTTGGGAAGGAGGTGCCCTGACTGATTTATTCCATCCAGCGATTGAAGAGGGGGAGCTAATGGAGGTGGATCGGCGGCCCTCGTGGGTAGATCCTTTCGTTACTTTCTTTCTGACAGGAACCCTCCCTGAGTGGGTCAAGGAGGCAAGAAGCTTCCGCCATAAGGCGGCTCATTATCTCATGCATGAAGGAGGACTTCACCGGAGGATGCTTTCGGGTCTCCTAGCTCGATGTGTAACGAAGGAGGAGACCAGACACATCCTGGAGGAGGTGCACTCCGGGGAATGTGGCAGTCATTCCGGAGGGAGGACGTTGGAAGCAAGAGTGGTCAGGCAGGGGTACTTCTGGCCCACCCTGAGGAAGGACGCGACGGAGTTTGCAAAGAAATGCCGAAAATGCCAGCTCTACGCCCCCTCCAACTCTTGCCGGCTCAAAGGCTCCGAGGCATCACAGCACCATGGCCTTTCGCCATTTGGGGAATGGATCTAGTTGGCCCTTTTCCTCCAGCTAGTGGGCAAAGAAGATTCCTCCTGGTTATGATAGATTACTTCTCCAAGTGGCTGGAGGTTAAGGCGCTAGCAAAGGTAACCTCCCAAGTCATCAAGAACTTCGTCTGGGGGGAGATCATCTGCAGGCACGGGCTGCCTCAGGCCATCGTCACGGATAACGGCCCCCAGTTTGCTAGCGAAGAGTTCATCAGCTTCTGCACTCAGCTGGGCATCGACCTCAGGTTTGCCTCCGTCCACCACCCCAGGAGCAACGGTCAGGTGGAGGCGGCAAACAAGATTATCGTTAACTTGCTGAAGAAGAAGGTAGAGAATCTGAGAGGGAATTGGGTGGAGCAACTCCCCTCGGTCCTGTGGGCTCTGAGAACAACCCCGAACACGGCCATTGGTGAGACACCTTTCAAGCTTTCCCATGGTTGTGAGGCGGTACTACCAGTGGAGTTCGAGGTCCGATCCCCACGAGTCGCGGCTGCAGGTGATGGGGACGAGGCATGGAGGATGGAGAATGAAGAGGGTCTGCGCCTCTCACTAGACCTGGCAGAGGAGCTGCGAGACGTAGCAGCCATCAGACAAGAGGAAATCAAGCGTCGAATGGCAAGGCACTTTGACAAACACATCAGGATAAAGCAATTCGCAGAAGGAGACCTAGTACTAAAAAGGTTGATGCGGCGGGGAGGTCCGCCTCGGTGGGAAAGCTCAATCCAAATTGGGAGGGACCTTATATTGTAGAGAGAGTGTTGAAAGCGGGGGGTTACTACCTCCAGGATGTGGAGGGTAGAACCTTGAACCATTCCTGGAGTGGGGATGACTTAAAACGCTTTTACCCATGAGAAGGGAGAGCAGAAGATATGTATTCAAAGCATAGTTAATATAATATACTTCTAAAATTATTTCTCGTTCATTATTTCTCGCGGAGTCCTAATAACAGGAAGAGGTATCTTCATCGGCACCCCGAGCTCGGCTCGGCCCCAGGTAGACCCGCTGCGCAGGCTCCCATCTAGCTGGCAGGTCCGAAGGCTCGCCTGTGGGGGATAGGTTTTGGTTTGAGGTCTTCATCGGCACCCCGAGCTCAGCTCGGCCCCAGGTAGACCCGCTGCGCAGGCTCCCATCTAGCTGGCAGGTCCGAAGGCTCGTCTGTGGGGGATAGGTTTTGAGTTGAGATCTTCATCGACACCCCGAGCTCGGCTCGGCCCCAGGTAGACCCGCTGCGCAGGCTCCCATCTAGCTGGCAGGTCCGAAGGCTCGCCTGTGGGGGATAGGTTTTGGTTTGAGGTCTTCATCGGCACCCCGAGCTCGGCTCGGCCCCAGGTAGACCCGCTGCGCAGGCTCCCATCTAGCTGGAAGGTCCGAAGGATCGCCTGTGGGGGATAGGTTTTGAGTTGAGATCTTCATCGGCACCCCGAGCTCGGCTCGGCCCCAGGTAGACCCGCTGCGCAGGCTCCCATCTAGCTGGCAGGTCCGAAGGCTCGCCTGTGGGGGATAGGTTTTGGTTTGAGGTCTTCATCGGCACCCCGAGCTCGGCTCGGCCCCAGGTAGACCCGCTGCACAGGCTCCCATCTAGCTGGTAGGTCCGAAGGCTCGCCTGTGGGGGATAGGTTTTGAGTTGAGATCTTCATCGGTACCCCGAGCTCGGCTCGGCCCCAGGTAGACCCGCTGCGCAGGCTCCCATCTAGCTGGCAGGTCCGAAGGCTCGCCTGTGGGGGATAGGTTTTGAGTTGAGATCTTCATCGCCACCCCGAGCTCGGCTCGGCCCCAGGTAGACCCGCTGCGCAGGCTCCCATCTAGCTGGCAGGTCCGAAGGCTCACCTGTGGGGGATAGGTTTTGGTTTGAGGTCTTCATCGGCACCCCGAGCTCGGCTCGGCCCCAGGTAGACCCGCTGTGCAGCCTCCCATCTAGCTGACAGGTCCGAAGGCTCACCTGTGGGGGATAGGTTTTGGTTTGAGGTCTTCATCGGCACCCCGAGCTCGGCTCGGCCCCAGGTAGACCCGCTGCGCAGGCTCCCATCTAGCTGGCAGGTCCGAAGGCTCGCCTGTGGGGGATAGGTTTTGAGTTGAGATCTTCATCGGCACCCCGAGCTCGGCTCGGCCCCAGGTAGACCCGCTGCGCAGGCTCCCATCTAGCTGGCAGGTCCGAAGGCTCACCTGTGGGGGATATGTTTTGGTTTGAGGTCTTCATCGGCACCCCGAGCTCGGCTCGGCCCCAGGTAGACCCGCTGCGCAGGCTCCCATCTAGCTGGCAGGTCCGAAGGCTCGCCTGTGGGGGATAGGTTTTGGTTTGAGGTCTTCATCGGCACCCCGAGCTCAGCTCGGCCCCAGGTAGACCCGCTGCGCAGGCTCCCATCTAGCTGGCAGGTCCGAAGGCTCGCCTGTGGGGGATAGGTTTTGAGTTGAGATCTTCATCGGCACCCTGAGCTCGGCTCGGCCCCAAGTAGACCCGCTGCGTAGGCTCCCATCTAGCTGGCAGGTCCGAAGGCTCTCCTGTGGGGGATAGGTTTTGAGTTGAGATCTTCATCGGCACCCCGAGCTCGGCTCGGCCCCAGGTAGACCCGCTGCGCAGGCACCCACCTAGCTGGCAGATCCGAAGGCTCGCCGGCGGGGGATAGGGTTGGGTCACACAATCTCCATCAACGTCAAACTAACAGGACAGAGAATTAATTTTGGCGGAATAGGGTGGAAAATCCCCTTAAGCGACACTACACCTTGGCATCCCAACTTAGTCCTAAGGTACAAAAATAAACTAAGGAAAAAGGGGTATGGAGTAGGGCAGGTGACAGCACTCGCAGCGGATGACTTTTGAGGATCGTCTCGCCGTAGCGAAAGGGCACTCGCGAGGCAAGCCATTGCGCCAAACTCGCGGACGTTAAGCGCGTCGAGAACCCGTCTCGCGTAGTACATAAAACAAAAAAGTATGTATACAGAAAGGTTACGCGGCGAGACGAAGTAGTAGCACCGTCCCGCAGGCAAAAAGCAAACCAGAGATTAACTTCACAAAATAAGAAATAAAAAATAGACAGCAAAATTGAGCACTCGCTCGTCACTTGGCAGATGCCACAAAATATAGTTTAAAGTCTTTACATCAAGAGGAGGAGAGAGTGATTCTAAATCTTGGAGGCGGCGTATCAGTCCTCCTCGCCGGATGAAGAATCATCGCTCTCCTCGCTATAGAGCTCGGGGACCAAGTCGCGCGCGGTTACTGTCTCAGAGTCGTCCTTCACGACCCCCAGGTCTTTCATCATTTGCAACACCAGCTCAGCCCCACGGACACCAGCGTCTCGGCATCGCTCCTCAACTTCCTCGTAAGAGTAGTGTGGCGGAGGTGTCCGGAAGGGCTCGCGGCGAGATGACGACGCAGCACCAGCCTGAAGGCCCGCGTTCTCCGCTGTCAGGACCCAGACCTCCTCTTCCAAAGCTGCCACGCGCGAGCGAAGTTGTCCCGCCGTCTCGGCATCCTGCGGGATGACCTAGCAATTAGCCGAGAATCGTGGGAAAGGAAGACCTAAGGGAAAAGAGAGTTATGGCTTACCACGCCGCCTTGGGCCTTCGCGAGGAGTGACTCGGCATCTGACAACCTTCTCGCTAGACCAGTAGATTTCTCCTGTTCCGCCTCCAGATTTTCCTCGCTGGCCTTCCATTTTGAATTGATGTAAATAAGGCGGCGAGAGGAGCGGTGCGAGAACTCCAAGGCCCGCATCTGGTGGTGGCAGGTTTTCAGCACGAGGTCCTTGGTGGACTCGCTTTCAGGCGAAGAGGCGTCTAGGCCACCATAAAGGCCGTACCCGATGGCAAAGGCGTGGCTGGAAGGGACCTCTTGCTCCTTCCATGATGGAAGGAGAGTGGAGATGGACACGCGGTTGGCGTCCCGCCCCCACAGCAGAACCAGGTCGCCGACGGCATCGTGAACCACGGGACCCCGGTTGTAATTCATGTGAGAGGCGGGGGCGGGATGGCCAGAGGAGTCGCCCTCGCGAGAGGAGGTAGCAGCCACCTATTCAGGAGCAGCAGCTCGCGGGTTGGAAGCAGTGGCGGGCAAATTGGAGGCAGCAGCAGGTTGATCAGAGAGAACCGTCTCGCGGATAGGCGAGACGGCCTGGTGATTAGGCGAGGGAGGCGGTGGAGTTTCCCCTATAGAGATAGGGCTCCCTTGAGGAGCCTTCCTCCTTTTCTTGGAAATAACTACCGCTTTCTTCATCTTCTTTTTTGGAGGGCTAGAGCGAGAGGGGGCCATGTCATCCCCGGGACGCTTGGGCGGGATGACCGCCAGGGACTCTCTCGCCGCCTCTGCCGCTGCATTGGCAAGACCAAGACCCTTGGCAGGGTGAATATTGCTCTTGTAGGGAGGGGACGCTGGAACAATTCGCTCACCTAAAAGCGAGTAGGGGTTAGGAATAAGCGAAGCGACAAATAGCGAAGAGAGAGGAACAAAAGAATACCCTCGCCCGGGAGCACTGGGAGAAGCGAGTCGAGACCTCGCTGCAAGAAGTTGACCTCGAAGTTCTTGCCGACTAGGTACTCGCACAGCAGCTTCTCTGGGCCGCTGACTTGGGGGGTGGCGTAGAAGCTCTCTGGCGGAGAGACCGGCGCGAGAGGGATACCGCCGAAGTCCGCGCGGTCTCCCCGGATGAAGACGAATCAGGTGAGCCAGTGATGGTTCTTGTTAGGCGTCTCGCATACCTTGAGCCCCTGCCCAGTAAAATACGAGACGCCATCGGCGTTGGCGTGGTAGATGAAAAGCTTGCGGAACGCCGTCAAGCTGAACTCGATGCGCTCCCGGCGCATATAGCAGGCGAACGCGATCAACACCGAAATCGCGTTAGGGTTGAACTGTGTCGGGACGACACCAAAGTGTTTGAAGGTCTGCTTCACCTCAGGCCAGAGGGGCAGTCGCAACCCCGCCTCGAAGTGCGAGACGGGGAAGGCGAGTTCCCCCGGGTAATATGTGTTGATGCACTCGCCGACCTTGGGGGGACGCGACTCGATCCCTTCCCCCAGATACTTGCGGGCAAACTTATCATGGTCTTCCCGAGGGAGCCGGCCGAGCGGGAAGTCATGGTCAGTAAACCTCTTCCCGCAGCGGCTGCGCCCCTCACCCTCCTCCACCTTCTTCTTACCCATCTTCTTTGGCGAATTGGTCCTCGGCGAGACGAAGGCAGAGATAGGCGAGAATGGGCCGGTGAGACGGAGAGGTCAGAAGGCCAAGACTTGGTTAACGGCGAAGGCGGAGAGTGCGGTATCTAATCCCGGACTAGGCATATTTATAACTGATGCATGGCCAATGATTAAAAGGGCGGGAAAATAAGGGGGAGAGGAAGAGTCGATGCCTTTTCTCTCTCCTATACCTCGAACGGCGCGACCCGTCACAATCAGGAAAAACTATAAATAAATATTTAGCATAAGTTAAAGGGAGGATTAAAAAAGAGAATGAAAAATTAAGCCTTAAAAATATATGTCCAGACATCATCCCGCAGGAGACCAAGCTCTCTGCATACTTTGGCGAGACTACCATTATTACAACTTTTGCGAGAAGAAAAAGATGGATAGCGGGACGGACATTCTTCAGTATGGGCGCCATTCCCAGCGGCCGCCGCGAGCTCCCCCGCGAGGAGGTCTACTCCGCGAGTGGAAGGAGCGGATGGTTTTAATACCACGCCGCGCGAGACGGAGCTGCATATCGGTCTCATTGATGATGGCCTCGGGGTCGGTGCCGTCGACATCCAGCTCGGCATTAGCTCCAGAAGATAGACGAGCGCACTCGCCCTCCAGCGACTCGATGCGCTTCTCCGCGGCCTGCTTGTCTAGAGTCAAGGAGTGGATGAGGCGCGCGTGCTTCCGGAAGAGCTCAGCCATCTTCCGCTTCATCTCCACTGGATTCGAAGGGTCACCCAGATAGTCTTCAATCCCGTCTTCAGGAGGAGGCGAGACGGAGAGTCGCTTTGGCTGCTCCTCAATAGGAGAGTTGGCTCGAGAATCTGCGCAAGGGGTGCAGAGGCAAGGTGGAAGAGGCACTCGCAGGAGGGAGTGAGAATATCGAAGGGGATTCAAAAGGGCAAGGGAAGGTCCCTTACCAGGGCGGCGAGAGGTATCGGCGGCCGGGGAGGTGTCGTCCCTCCTCTCGCTGGGAGTAGTTGGGGGAGTAGATGAGGGCTGCGAATCTAGCTCCTCGCAGCGGGCAGCAGAACCATCTCGCGGACTCTTCGGGGGCTGCGGAACCACAAGAGCCCCCTGAAAAGGCATTAGTTAACAAGAGAGCACCCGGTCGTGGAGATAACAGTGGTAATAGCGAGTACCCACCTCTTTTTCCGTAGAGGGCGCATGGGGAGTGGGGACAGGTTTCAAAGCGACGCGAGACGAATCTACTGCTGCAGGTGATGGGCCCCCAGCCTTCGTATTTTTCAAGCGAGACGACGGGGCGAGGGGACGAACTAGAGAAGAGGTGAAAGCAGCCACGTTGGCCTTATGTTGCTCTCGCACCAGTGCGAGACGTTCGCGAAAACTTTGACTGTGCGTCATTCTGGAAAACTCAAGAACAGGGAAGAAGAAGAATACGCAGAACAGGGCACCAGGAGTGCAGGGCAGGAGTCATATATTTATAGGCTCCGGTGGGGGCCTCAGAAGATTCCTCATAAATACGTTTTTTAATGCACCTTGAATAACGAGCCTCTGTTGAACATTCTTTTTGAGCTTAGAGTAATCTCAAAAAGAGCGGGGATTGTGTACAACCTCGGGCTCGCGAAGAGCCCTCAAGAAGCAAATAGGTCGAGACGGGCAGATGGGACCAGGGGGGCCCACTCGCAAGAGGCGAGACGATGGACTCTCCAACGGGAAAAATGCCCCCACCCAGAGGCGAGAGGGCCTCCAGAAGCGAGAGGACCTCCAGGGGCGAGAGGCGCCGGCGAGACGGGCAGTGGGTCCTTCTCGCCGGCAGGTGCCTTTCCTCTCGCTAGGGGGAGGAGAGGCTTTTTTATTTTTCCCTGTCAAACAGAGGTTCTTACTCTCCTGCCCCGGGTATTTTTACCCTCTTACCCTTAGTGGACTGCATATAGCCCCTCAGAACAGCGGAGTTTGGCTGTTGGCAGACCTAGCCAAGGGTACCCCGGTATTTTCAGATCGGTACAGTTTTGTTATTGGCAGTTCAGATTCTGAAATCTATAAATAAGCCCATAGGGGTTCTTCAGAAGGGACACCTTTTTTCAGACTCCTAAGAGGATTCATTGACACAGTCTTCTGAGGGACTCCAAGCCCAGCTTTTGGCTTTGGAGGGGAAGCTCTCTGTGACCTTCCGGGCAAGCGGTGGGACCTCCCTGCTGCGGCTTAGGGCCAGTTTTCTAATCCTTCACGACCGGTCGGAGGTCGGAGCTTGGGCCAAGTAGGAGTCGGCTACGCCCCTATTTTGTGAACATTCGTCGAAGTCAAATTTTGGCTTCAACAATGAGCGTGTGTATTTGTATATATTCCTGGTGATATATATATAACTGTACTGTTTATATATCTAGTGGACATTCGATGTGATGAGTTCTTACAACTTAAAATGATGAGCTAGAATGCTCTGAGTTAGGATCCGAGTAGAATGTGATCTGATGTTCATACGTAATTCTGTCGTTTGTCTGTGAAATATGGCGCGGGGCTCCGGCCGGACCCACCGTTATATTCTATATGACGAATGGAGGCGTTACACGAACGACGAGGAGAGCTCACCACGATCGGACGGCGGGCAAGCCGTCGACGGTGGTGGGGCGGACAGCCGGCGGCTAGGCCAGCCGCGACATGGCGGGCTGCGGCCTGGGCGTCGGCGGCCTAGACGGAGGCGGCGGCCTGGGCGTCGGGGGCCTGGCCGGTGGCCGCGGCCTGACCGGCGGCAGCGTGGCCGGTGGCCGCGGCCTGACCGGCGGCAGCATGGCCGGCGGCCGCGGCCAGGCCGGCGACAGGCCGACGGCGACTCGGTCGTACGCGGCCTAGCCGGCCGCGGCCTGGCCGGCGGCGGCCGGCCGGCCGGTGGCCGCGGTCTGGCCGGCCACGGCCTGGGAAGCGGCGGCCCAGTCGGTCGCGGCCTGACCGGCGACGGGCTGCGGCCTGGCTGGCGGTTTCCCCCCAAAGGGGGCGGTTTTCCCAAGTGGGGAGAGGGAGTGGGCCCCACCTCCCATGTTTCCCTCATTATGGGGAGTTCATGAGAGGTGGGGTTGACTAGTCAACCTCATGATCTCCATTTTGGGAGGAGATTATGCGGGAATTCTCCCTATAAATGGTGTTGCAACCCATCACAATCATAAGCAACAAAAATAAAAACTTAAAGGATAATCTAACACAAGGTATTGTTGTCATCAAACACCGTGCCCCCAATGTTCGACAATGTTGGTAATAAAAAAAAGTAAAATTGAAGAGCCCATATCCAATTGGTAGTCATGTTTAAAGAGCACAACAATTCTAAAATTTTCTTTTGAATATAGATGTGATAATTATGATCACAAAATATATATAATTTTAACTCTTAAGTATATTAAATGAAAAAAATCTGATTAATTCAATATAATTGATATAATAATATGCTCTAAATTAACTATATATCTTGCCGCCTCCACCCTCTTTTAGCAGCAACTCATAATTGCCGCCTTTTGTCTCGTATAGCTCCGCCTGTCCACAAACCGCGTAAGATAATCTGTACTCATGGACGTCACCGGCGTCGCAACTTCGCACACCATCGCCGGCAGCTCGGCCCCTCTCGCTGTCGAGACCATCGCTATTAGAGAGCTTCCGGCCGTTGATTTCTCCCTCTTAGTAAACGGAACTCCGAATCAACGGTCCGAAATCATCCGGAACATCGGGGAGTTTTGTTCCGAGTGGGGCTGTTTCTCGGTGAGTGATGGCCGGCCGGATCTCGTAATCTTACTGAATAATTAATAAATGTTCCATGATGATTTATTTTGTTAATACTAGGGTTTCATTAATTAAATCTTTTTAATTCGATCGATGAACAGCTCATAAACCATGGTGTGCCGGAGATCGTACGGTCATCAATGGTTGAAGCTTTCCGGGAATTCTTCGATCTAACGGTGGAGGAGAGGAAAGAGCTGATGGGGAAGAAGATATTCGACCCAATTAGGCATGAGGCCGGCCTTAACACCACGACGGAGGGCCAGCAATACTGGAGAGATTTTGTTCGAATTTTCGTCCACCCGGCCTTTCACTCCCCTTCCCAACCTCCTCATTTCAGGTTTTTTATCCCCTATCTATTTATTCATTTTCTAATTTTAATTAATTAATTAATTGGTTTATATTTATATATTTCCGGCCAACTCTCCTCCCCCGGCATATTTTCACCCGCCTCTTGCCCCACCGCCGTCTCACCCGTGTTCATCATCTGCCGGTCAAGCTTCTTCCGCCCGGAGGACATCGCGTGCCTGCTGCTTGGGTTAATGGTTTGGAACTTGGAACTGGCTGCCTCAGCCCGCAGCGGTGGCGGTGGCGGCGGTGGTGGAAGAGGGTGGAGTTGGCGAAGGAGCAGCTGATATTGAACTGTTTGGAGAAGATGACCTGGACGACGATTTGCGGGGGAGGCGGAGAGTATTTGGCAATTGGCAGCCCACTCCTCGACACTGTTGCTTTTGCTAGGCCGGATGAGACTGTTTCAACCCGCTTTATTCTCGAACTGCTTAGAGAATCTCCAACAAGAATCTCTATATTTAGAGATCTTCTTGTACTCTGTTCCTCAAATATGAAAAACATGCAGAATCAACTTCAATCATGTTATTTATATTTGAAGAAGGTGATTTTTTAAATATTATTTAAACAATTTAAAAATATAAATATTTTTAAAATATTATATTATATTAATTTTTAAGCTTTTTTTATTTAAAATTTAATTGCATAAATAAAATAAAATAAACATTATATATTTCAAACAAAATATTACATTTGAAAATAATGCTAAAATTTTGGGAGGTCATCATCGGGTTCGCTACGACTTCCGCGTGCGCTTCCCCCGTGTTGTTCTCCTTCATACCCGGGAACTTCATAGTCGCTTCCTCCATACTGGCTTCCTTCGTGTAGGTGTCCTCCGCATCGAGCTCCACCATATTGATCTCCTCCATATAGGCTTCTGCCGTACTGACTTCCTCCAAAACGAGACCCTCCAAATTGAGGTCCTCCAAACTGAGGTCTTCCAAATTGAGGCCCTCCAAATTGAGGTCCTCCATGTAGCTCTTCTACATAGTGGCTTCCTCCATATTGGTTTCCTGCATGCTGGCAGACTCCAAACTGATGTCCTCCATATTGGTCAACTCTATGTTGGGCTCCGTTGTACTGTCTTCCTTCGTGCTGGCTTCCTCCCTATTCGGTTCCTTCTATTGATGATGATCCTCTAAATAAGGATTGTTTAATGTTTTTATTCATAATTTCTTGTTTTTTCTGCCGAAAATATTATCGTTTTGGAGTTCCTTTTATGTTATGCAAGTCTATCATCATAATATCATGATCTTATTTAGCATTCTGAAGCTCTAATTTTTTTCTCATTTTCGACCTTTAACTTCAGCAGTTCATTCATAGAAGACATATCCTTTGCTCGTTGTTTTTGCCCTCTTTTCAGAAGCTTTAAGATTTCTTCATTTGCTTTTGTTTGTGTTTTCATAACACAACTCTTACCACTAACTTGTCTCCTCCTTTCTTTTTTTTCTTTCTCCCAGTAGGTCAAGTATTTGAAATTGATATTGGAGATTATTCATCACCAATGCTATTATAATTCATTTCATTACTGTCTGTGTTTAGGTCTGTACGGCTCCGTTGTGTGGGAGAGTTAGAATCAAAATCTTGCGAGATGTCATCATGCTGAGAGTTCTTACCAGCTGTAGCCACGTAATGATCTATCCACTTTTCAGTATTTTTCAAGATTGACCAAACATGATCAAACAAGAAACCACTTTTCTCGTTCGGATCTTCGCCATACAAAATTTTTACTTGATTAAGCTACAAAAAATAACAATTACAGTAATATATAAATTCATTTATCTAATATATAAAAATAACAATTACAGCTACAAAAAATAACAATTACGGTTACAAAAAATAACAATTGCAGTAACACTTACAATATTCATTTCAGATGCACCGCTCGGATTTTTTTATTCAATCTGTCGAATGCATCCTCTAAATATGCTAGTCTTACTTGCTAACAATGACCAGCGACATGAGAGAGATTTTGGAGTTCTTTGTCCTGAGCAAGTAGTCGTCTTCTGTTGTGAAATACAATAGAAACTCTTTCCCACATCTTGTTGTATAACCCCGTATCCAGCCGAGTGGGATCCTCCCCAGGTAGTAGGCTCGGGGCGTGCTATGAGCGACGTTTTGGTGCAGCCCCATTCGAGCACATACGAGGACTCGTGTATGCGTGCAGAGATTTTGTGTGTATAAGCTTTTTACAAATATATGTTAATATATTATATATATAGATAGATGTTAAGAAGACGAAAGAGGGGAAAGAAAAAAAAGAGGGCAAACAAAAAAGGGGGGCAAGCAAAAAAGGGGAGCAAGCAAAAATGGTGGGGTGGGCAAGATCGAGCTCTAGCCGACGGGATTTATCTCCCAGCAGAAATCGGTCGCCTGGAGCAAGGTTTGGCAGCCCGGAGCCGAGTTTGGCCATCTGGAGCAAGACTGTGCCCGAGCTCTCCTTCCCCGTCACCGCCTGCAGCAAGATCGAGCCCTAGCTCTCTTTCCTCATCGTCGCCTGCAGCAAGACCGAGCCTGGAGCAGGGCTGCCCGAGCCTGGCTCTCCTTCACCGTCGCAGCCGCCTGGAGCAAGGCCGGCCGGGATTTGTTCTCCCGGCACCGCCTTCAGCAAGAATAGCCAAGAGCTTCTCCCCCAGGACCGCCTTCAGCAAGAACAGCCGGAGCCGCCTTCTCATCAAGTGGGATGGTCGGCCACTAGATGTTGAACGGGCAAAGCTATTACTGGAGCATGTGAGGGCTCTCAATACTCAGTTTGTGAGTTGGGTTCAGTCACAGTTACAAAATCATTAGGATGAGCATGAAAAACCGCAAACCGCAAAAACCGCTCGCACCGCAAAAACCGCACCGATTTTTAAACCGCACTGCGTAGTTTAGGTGTGATGCGTTTTTAAACTTTTACAAACCGAGCGTTGTTCGGTGCGGTGCGGTTTTTGGATTTTGAAAACCGCAAAAACCGCACCTCACCAAATATTTTGTGTATTAAATTTTTTATAATTATGTGACGTCACATTTAAGTATATTAACTAAAAGTTGATATATTTATACAATATATTACCATCAGAGTTATTATAATTATGTGAGATATTTTGCTGAATCATCTCTTCCACACACACTATAGTGGAATAAAAGCTTAAAACTATAAGTAAAACATGATGCACGCATTAGTGGGAATATGTCAAGATATGACACAATGGCGACAAATGATCCATATAGCCGACCACATTATAGTGGGATAAAGGTTTAAGTGTTGTTGTATCTCTTCCACACACAGACAATTTGGATATCAATTAGAACAGTCTATTAGTTTTAATAATCCAAATTAAAACAAAATATTGCATAAGAAGTGTTGATATATAAGAACGAATGAATCTCCTGCAACAAAATTTAATGTGAAAATATTTGTCTATAAAACATGATATTCACAAAATATTATATACTTCATAAGTTGGTATGACATCTCCAAAAAGAAAGACAAATAACTGCATCAAAATTTATGAAAATGGAATCACATGTTGTAAGAAATGATGTAATTTAATACAATAAAGAGAGAAAAACAGCAAAACATAAAATAACTCATAAATTATCAAGCAACATTCATAGTTCTGATACTTACCTGTAGTCTATGTAAAATACATGTTAAAAACTGCACCGCAAAAAACCGCACCGAACCGAAACTACGCCGCATAATTTCGGTGCGGTGCGGTTTTGCTCGGGCAAAAACCAAGCCCTTACGGTGCGGTTGCAGTTTGGGCCAAAACCACACTAAATCGCACCGTGCACACCCCTACAAAAATCATCTTGATGAGCTATGGATAGATGGTGTTAAAAGACTATCTATCTCATGCTTCAAATATTTGGCAAGGAAGAAGAGTCTTGGGGCTCAAGTTTGGTCGACCAAGAGGAAGGGAGATCTTGAGTGCTCTTCTTGGAGCTCGAACAGTTGCGTCATCCATGCATGGACAACAGCTACGCTCACTAGACGCTGAGCCTCTTGCGAGATGTTCAGTTGCGGCTTCGTCAAACACGCGTCAAGGGTAACGAAGTTTCTTATTGGGTAGGTGAAACCTTCAATTATCATATTTGCATGGAAGCTCCTCTCCACCGACGGGTGGGGGAAGGGGGCTCTCCGACGGGTCGATGTTTACATCACTGCAGTTAATTGCATTTAGTATCTGGAAGCGTGAGTGCGGATTTACGCATGATGTGTGAAGCCCATCCGGATGTGTGAGCCGGATTGGTGATGTTTTGGGGTTCCCAGAGAAGACTCCGAGAAAATTGTATATTATCTATTTGCAGGGAATAAGCATCATAACTCCGAAAAAGGGGTGGGTGCAATATTATTGGGTCGCTTTTAGTCGACTGATGTTTATCTTGTCGCCGCTTGTCAAGACGTCGGCGTTCAGGTGTTGCAGTATCAAGCGGGAAGTGGCGGGCTTAAGCCCAAGATTGTGCCGGCCCTAGAAGGCCTAATTTACTTATGTTGTCGGTCTGCGTGCCGAAGTATGGAATTTATATTCCTGTAAATTAAAATGCATGTGATGTCGTATGTATGTTATTTATCTTTTAGTCTCAGGCGAGCCGTATTCTCGTGAACCGCTCGCCCCGTGGGGACCTCGAGGTAAAGTTACCGGGAAGCCCTCGAGGGTTTGATAGCCTTTCAGAATAACAAAGTTACGTTGTTGGCGACCCAATTGGGGCTGCGCAAGGTAGAGCTGTTCGGCGAGGTTACGTCATCGGCAGGGCGGGTGAGGAGCATTTTACATAGACCCAAGGAGACACATGTGGATAGGAGAGAGTTGGTCTTGAGATCCTCCTTAGATGTTCCGGTCGGCCAAGAGTGCCCTCCGAAGGTGTCTTAGCTCAGTCTTTGACTTGGTATGGGAAGAGTTTGTTAGTCTTCCGGGTATGCGGTGGGACCTCCACGCTGATACCTTGGGTATGTCCCTTGTGTTCCTAGTCTTGTGCCTAGATCGTTCGCTTGAGGGTAGTATGTGCGCGGTCACCCCTCTTTTGGGACCCCAAACTCCAC
Source organism: Platanthera guangdongensis (assembly GCA_039583875.1). Lineage (NCBI taxonomy): Eukaryota > Viridiplantae > Streptophyta > Magnoliopsida > Asparagales > Orchidaceae > Platanthera > Platanthera guangdongensis. The sequence goes on from CM077165.1 coordinate 151,411,270, forward strand.
AGAGGTGAATTTTTGGCTTCAACACTTTTGGTGTGGTGAACGGCATTTTGGTGCAGCCTCGTTCGAGCACATGCGAGCACTCGTGCATGCGTGCAGAGATTTTGTGCGTATAAGCTTTTTACAAATATATGTTAATATTATAATATATATTTGTTATATTATATATATATAGATGTTAAGAAGAAGAAAGGGGGGCAAGAAAAAAAAGGGGGCAAGCAAAAAAAGGAGGGGAAGCAAAAAGGGGGGGGCAAGATCGAGCCCTAGCCGACGGGATTTATCTCCCAGCGGAGATCGGCCGCCTGGAGCAAGGTTTGGCAGCCCGGAGCCGAGTTTGGCTATCTGGAGCAAGACCGTGCCCTAGCTCTCCTTCCCCGTCGCGGCCTGCAGCAAGATCGAGCCCTAGCTCTCTTTCCCTGTCGTCGCCTGCAGCAAGACCGAGCCTAGAGCAAGGCTGGCCGAGCCTGGCTCTCCTTCACCATCGCAGCCGCCTGGAGCAAGGCCAGCCGGGATTTGTTCTCTCGGCACCGCCTTCAGCAAGAACAGTCAGGAGCTTCTCCCCCGGGACCGCCTTCAACAAGAATAGTCGGAGCCTCCTTCTCATCAAGTGGGATGGTCGGCCACTAGATGTTGAACGGGCAAAGATACTGCTGGAGCATGTGAGGGCTCTCAATACTCAGTTTGCGAGTTGGGTTCAGTCACAGTTACAAAATCATCTTGATGAGCTATGGATAGATGGTGTTAAAGACTATCTGTCTCATGCTTCAAATATTTGGAAAGGAAGAAGAGCCTTGGGGCTCAAGTTTGGCCGACCAAGAGCAGGGGAGATCTTGAGTGGTCTTCTTGGAGCTCGAATCGTTGCGTCATCCATGCGTGGACAACAGCTACGCTCACTAGACGTCGAGCCTCTTGCGAGATGTTTAGTTGCGGCTTCGTCAAACACGCATCAAGGGTAACGAAGTTTCTTCTTGGGTAGGTGAAGCCTTCAATTATCATATTTGCATGGAAGCTCCTCTCCACTGACGGGTGGGGGAAGGGGGCTCTCCGGCGGGTCGATGTTTACATCCCTGCAGTTAATTGCATTTAGTATCCAGAAGCGTGAGTACGGATTTAGCCATGCTATGTGAAGCCCATCCGGATGTGTGAGCCGGATTGGTGATGTTCTGGGGTTCTCGGAGAAGACTCCGAGGAAGTTGTATATTAGCTATTTGCAGGGAATAAGCATCATAGCCCCGAAAAAGGGGTGGGTGTAATATTATTGGGTCGCTTTTAGTCGACTGATGTTTAGCTTGCCGCCGCTTGTCGAGACATCGGCGTTCAGGTGTTGCAGTATCAAGCAGGAAGTGACGGGCTTAAGCCCAAGATTGTGCCGGCCCTAGAAGGCCTAATTTGCTTATGTTGTCGGCCTACGTGCCGAAGTATGGAATTTATATTCATGTAAATTAAAATGCATGTGCTGTCGTATGTATGTTATTTATCTTTTTGTCTCAGGCGAGTCATATTCTCGTGAACCGCTCGCCCCGTGGGGACCTCGAGGTAAAGTTACCGGGAAGCCCTCGAGCGTTTGATAGCCTTTCAGAACAACAAAGTTACGTTGTTGGCGGCCCAATTAGCGCTGCGCAAGGTAGAGCTGTTCGACGAGGTTGCGCCATCGGTAGGGCGAGTGGGGAGCATTTTGCATAGACCCAAGGAGACACATCTGGATAGGAGAGAGTTGGTCTTGAGATCCTCCTTAGATGTTCCGGTCGGCCAAGAGTGCCCTCCGAAGGTGTCTTAGCTCAGTCTTTGGCTTGGGAGGCGATGAGTTTGTTAGTTTTCTGGGTATGCGGTGGGACCTCCACGCTGAGACCTTGGGTCTGTCCCTTATGTTCCTAGTCTTGTGCCTTGATCGTTCGCTTGAGGGTAGTAGGTGCGCGGTTACCCCTCTTTTGAGACCCTGAACTACACAGAGGTCAATTTTTGGCTTCAACACTTTTGGTGCGGTGAGCGTGGAGAGTGGCCAGCACGGAGGAACTCAGGTGAACATCATGTCTTTAGAAGGGGAACCAAGTGACAGCCAGGGTCATGCGCGGACGCTTTGTAGGTAAGGTCCTCATACTTGGAGTCATCCCATCCTATAGTTATTGTTGGAATCCCATAATATTTGGAGTAGGATTTGCACCCGTTTGAAGAAATGAACCATTCATCTAATTATGTCGCGCCTTAACTCGAGATCTCTTGCATTTGATGAATATTTCTCAAAAGATGAACCATCTTGAAACCAAGTTTAACATACAGATTTACGTTGTTAATATTCTGTTAAAGTTGTACTTTTAGGAATTTTGTTGAAGGATTTATATTGTTTTTTATGAATGAAATAATACTCAATTATGTCACACTTAACTTATGATGTTTGAATAAATTGAATGATTCTTAAACTATGATGGATATAATTATGAAATTTGGAACATAGTCCCTATATGATCATATTAGTCTCCCCGCTGTTTTATGGAATTTTGTAAGTACTAAACCCATGGTTAGTACCATGTACTTTATCTTGGAATATCTATAGTAGCCCTATTAACAGCAAAACCAAGAGGACATATAATTTTGGGTTAAATTATGCTTTTCTACATTGATAACTTTAGTTATATGATGAACTTTCGGGTTAAAGTTATACTCCATTGAACTATGTAAATGTAATCTGATTGTAGCTAAATCAAGAATTTTCTTGAATGGTAAAGCTAGCTTAGTTCCTATAATACCAGTGAGCATATTAGAAGATACAAAATTATTTATTAAGCTCTGTTTATTATGCATATTACTGCGAGATAAACCATATCTTAAACCGGTATGGGGAATTAAAGCTAAATGATATTTAATAAGACAATGATAATTTAATAATCCTTCAAAAGCGTAACTACTAACACGATATTTTCCAATCAAAGTATGTTTAGTATTATTAGATATGTACGGAATATTAGTGGTGAAGATTTAGTTAAATGTGATTTTGAGCAGATGAAGCAGTTGTTAGAGGAACAAATTACTCCCGAATAATTAAAAGAATCTTTAGCAAAGAATGAAGTTAATCCAATCCCAGAAGCAAGACAATTAATAACTGTAACAGATGATCCTAAAAATGCAAGACCGAAAACCATTATTCATATAAATATCGATCTTCCGGCGTTACAAAAAACAATAGAACAAGGAAATATAGAAGTAGAAGACTCCTTGTTTAAGAAATTAGCAGACGAAAGAATTTCTCTTGCTGATATTTATAGGCGTAAATATTAAAACCATTAGATATGTACGAAATGTCACTTTGGTACTTTCCTCAGGTACACATTTAATTTTGAAATATATTAAATCTATACCTACATTAGCTGTTAATTTAATTTCAATTAGTTTGTTATGCAATACTGGTATGTCATTTAACATTAGTGGTGGTAGACTAATTTTAATGGTTCACTCACATTATTTTGGTTGTATTTATGTAGTAAATGGGATGTATAGGCTGAGTCTAGCAAATGAAGTAGTAAATCAGGTTAGTTCAAATTTGATAGATTTTAAGACTTTACATACAAGACTAGGACACGCAAACTATAAAAAACTACTAGTGCTAGCTAAAACTTACAACATACCCTTAGACAAGACAATTAAATTTGACAAATGTGAAATTTGTGCTCAGACAAAGATAACTAGAATACCTTTTAGTCGGGTTTTTAGGAGCACACAATTACTAGAGTTAATACATTCTGACATATGTGACTAAAAAAGTTTTGTCACAAGAGAAGGTCAGAAGTATCTGATAACATTTATCAATGATTACTCTAGGTTTAGCCACATTTATCTCCTTAAATCCAAAAATGAAGCTTTTGAAAAATTTTGTATATTCAAAAATATGGTTGAAAATCAAATAGACATGAAAATTAAAAAGATAAGAAGTGATAGAGGAGGTGAATATATTTCGGGGGAGTTCAGAGATTTTCTTGTCAGCAATTGCATAATTCCTAAAACGGTTGCTCCGTATTCACCACAATCCAATGGTATCGCCGAAAGAAAAATTAGGACTTTAACAAAAATGTTGAATTCTATGTTGTTAACTATAGGCATGTCTGCGACCTATCGGGGGTCTTCACGTCAAATCACATTCTTAATAAAGTTCCTTATGTTAAGCTGAAGCTAACACCCTTTGAGCTTTGGTTTAAGAGAACTCCTAGATTTGGTAATCTTAAGATTTGGGGTTGTATCGCTTATGTTAGGATACCTGACTCTAGAAGAGCTAAGATTGGACCTAGGACAAACACATGTGTCTATCTAGGATGTGCAGAGGACAGTGCTGCAGACGGGTTTTTAGATCTCTCAACTAATACTATAATATAATCTAGAGATGCAGTTTTCTTTGATGATAAGTTCATTAAAGATAAAAAAAATTGATGCTTTGAGGTCTGTCAGCATCCAGTACTATGACTATCGTTGAGCCAGAACTAAGTATCTCTAACACTGAGCTCATAGACACTAATGATTTAGCATCTAAAAGGTTATCTAATACATAATGAGTGCCTAAAAGTTTCGGTACAGACTTTGTGACTTACCAAATGCAAGTTGATCTATCTACCTATAAGGAAGCGATGTTATCTAGGGATTCTCTATTATGGAAAGAAGTCATAGATGATGAGATGAACTCTCTCCTACAAAACCACACTTGGACCTTGGTCGACTTGACCAAAGAGACTAGAATCATTGGAAGTAAGTGGGTTCTGAAAAAGAAGCTTAATCTCGATGCGAGTACTGCTAAATATAAAGCACGTCTAGTTGCAAAAGGCTTCACTCAAGTGGGTGGTATAGACTACTTTGATATATATTCACTTGTTTGTCATATTGTGACAATTAAGATTCTTCTTGCGTTAGCATCTATTGAACATTTTTTCGTTCATCAGATGGATGTCAAGACTGCATTTCTTAATGGAGATCTGACTGAGGAGATCTATATGCACCAACCTGAAGGTTTTGTCATAGAAGGTCTAGAAATTAAGGTCTGTAAGTTGATTAAATCACTTTACTGATTGAAGCAAGCACCTAAATTATAGCGCGAGAAATTTGACACTTATGTTAAAGGGATTGGTTTTAAATCTAGCATATCAGATAAATGTCTGTACGTTAGACCAAGTTCAGATAAAGTTGCAATTATATGCTTGTATGTTGATGACATGTTAATTCTGGGCACTGATCAGTCTGAGGTGGAAGACGTGAAAGTTGTCTTGACGGCACAATTTAGCATGACAGACTTAGGTGTGGTGAAAACCATCCTAGGAATGGAAGTGAGCTTCACAGAAAAGGGTATTACCCTAAGTCAGATTCACTATGTTAGAAATATACTTGAGAAGTGGGGTTACGTTAATAACAAGAAGATTGAGACTCCATACGACTACAACAATAGACTAAAATCGAATGAAGGTTCACCTATTAGATAGTTGGATTAGTCTAAGCTCATAGGAAGTCGCATATATGCTACAACCTGCACTCGACCTGACATAATATTTACGGTCGGCATGTTAAGTAGATTCACAAGTAATCCTGGGAAAGACTACTGGGATGCCTTGGAAAGGCTAATGTGATACTTAAAATACACTGAAAAGTATGTTTTATGTTACAATGGACATCCTCCTGTGCTTGAGGGGTATTCTGATGCCTGCTGGTGCTCAGAAATTGTTGATAATAGATCCACTAGTGGTTTTGTGTTTATACTAAGAGGAGCAGCAGTAGCTTGGAAGTCAAAGAGCCAGACGTGCATTGCACCATTCTCTATGGACTCGGAACTCTATGCTCTCGCTTCAGCTGGAGAAGAAGCAGAGTGGATAAGAGATCTGATAATGAACATTCCAATGACGAGTCTAAAAATGCACTCTATTTTGTTATATTGTGACAATGAAGGCACAAAGACCATTGCTACAAATATGTTGTTCAATGGAAAGCGAAGACGGCTTAGGATGAAACAGGCCTGGTTGACCTATCTCATCAGTCAGGGGATAATCTCTCTTTTGGACGTGAGATCAAAGATAATGTAGCAAATGTCCTTACCAAGGGCTTATGTAAGTTTCTAACAACTAAAATATCAGGGGAGATGAGATTAAAGTCCATCTAGTAGGACTTAATAGCTTGCTTATATTTTAAATTTTAGAACCGTAGTCTGCTTACATTCAAGCATCTAGAGTTGAGTACACTGAAGTATTTAAGATGCTATCTGATGAAAGCTAGAGAGGAATAGTTGTCAGTCATTTCAAACATGATGACTTACGCAATTATTTCATTCAAAGGCTGATTTGGGTACCATTGCAAAAAGAAATACTGAAATTGTTGATATGTGTCCTGATATTATGATTATTAGTTATATCATTCCAAACTTGATGATATAATAGTCAAAGCTTGTTGTATCATTCCAAACTTGATGATATAATAGTCAAATCTTGTTGTATCATTCCAAACTTGAAGATATAGCACAATTGTGAAACATTTAATAATAATCTTAATAATCAAAGGAACATGGTTTGATTTTATGAAATCAATTTTCTAATTTTTTTGTAAATTATATAGAGATGCTGACCTGTGATTCTTTCTTCCTAGTTTGAGTATTACGTTCTTTTACTGCTAGAAATAATCACCTTACTTTTGATAGCAAATGTTTGAATTCATAGAGATTTATCTCATAACATTCTTGTTGCAACTGTTTGCATATCAAATGGAGATTAGAGGAGAAAAAGTTGATTTCGATCCAGATGAAGATGATCTGCTGTTTGCATAGATCATTTATCCGTTTGACTTTTCCAATTTTGTTTTTCCTTTTTCATGTTTGGAACCTTTGTGAAAGCAACTGGAACACCAAGAACCAAGATAACCGAAGAAAAGGGATCTCCCCAAAGTCCACCAAGTGAATTCCATCGAGGCTCTGCTTACTCTCTTTCCAGATCCAAAAAAACTACTCCACCCTTACATCAACAATAATAAATAGTTCCCATAACCCTGATGACTAGTTGTAGAAAGACATTTGTACCCTCACCGGAATACACATTTAACAACATAGAGAACTACTTCAAAATAATAATAATAATAATAATAATAATAATAAGCTTATAGATAGGATATGGGTGCATCAGTCCTCCCCCACTTGAAGAGGATTCGTCCCTGAATTAGAGTCCATGTTGTCGAGCGATCCATGAGTGTAGGAGGCATCATTAGGATGGAAGGGAGACAAATCAGCGACGTTGAAAGTGCCGGAGACGTTATATTTGCCGGGGAGTTCGATTTTGTAAGCATTGTCATTGATGCGTTCCAATACTTTGAACGGACCGTCAGCACGGGGGTTTAATTTGCTTGCCTTACCCCGCGGGAAGCGGTCTTTGCGTATATGTATCCACACTAAGTCTCCCTCTTTGAAGGCTACGTGTTTGCGGTGTTTGTCCACGCTGTTTTTGTACCTTTGGTTTTGTTCCTTGATGCGTGTAGAAATTCGGGCATGCATGTCCTTAAATTGTTGAGCAGTAGTAGCAGCCTCTTGGTTGTGCCAATCAGAGACTGGAAGGTGGACAAGGTCCAGCGGAGTGGCTATATTACGACCATAAAGTATCTCAAAAGGGCTCTTGCCGGTGGTGCGATTTGGGGAGCGATTGAAAGCGAATTCCGCCTATGCAAGCACTGTATCCCATAGTTTTGGATGGTCACCCACCAAGCTGCGCAATAAATCATCGAGACTGCGATTAACGACCTCCGTTTGTCCGTCGGATTGTGGATGGTAGGCTGAACTGAAATGTAATTTGGTGTCGAGATGTTCCAGAGAGTGCGCCAAAAATGGCTCATGAACTTGACATCGCGGCCGGATGTGATGGATTTTGAAATGTTGTGGAGGCGGACAACCTCATTGAGAAATAAGTGCACAATCTGGGACGCGTCGAAGGTTTTGTTGCAAGCAACGAAGTGTGTCATTTTGGAGAATCGGTCGACCATGGCGAGTATCGAGTCATGGTTCTGTTGAGTCTTGGGGAGGCCCAGGACAAAATCTATGTTGAGGTCTTCCCAAGGGGACGTGGGGACCAGAAGGGGCAAGTATAGACCCGCATTGGTGCCCTTTGCTTTGGCCACATGACAAACCTGGTAGCTTTCAATATATTTCATCACATCGCGGTCGATACGCGGCCAATAGAAGTGCTCACCGACCAAGGCCTTTGTTTTATCCACGCCCACGTGGCCAGCTAGGCCGCCCGCATGATATTCCTGAATGATAGCAAGGCGAAGTGAACAATATGGAATACAAAGCCGATTACCCGTAAAAAGAAATAGGAGTGTGAAGTGTTGGAACGGTCCGAGGTGGCATTTGTTCCACGGGCGGCTGAAATGAGGATCATCGGCATATAATTCTTTGAATGTGTCAAACCCCAGAACCTTCACTTGCATAGTGAGTAGGAGCGCATGTTTCCAGCTGAGAGCATCCACGACTTTGTTAAGTGATCTTGTCTATGTTGGATGGAAATAATAAAGGTTTGGAGAAACGCCACCCATTTGGCATGTCTCATGTTCAAGCGGTGCTGGCCATTAATGTATTTCAGCACCTCATGATCGGAGAAAAGGATAAATTCTTTGGCAAAGAGATAGTGGCGCCGCCACGCTGCGGACTATGGCGTAAAATTCTGTCATAAATGGAATATTTTTTTGCGAGCCTCCTTTTGTTTTTCGCTGAAGAAAGCGATCGGCCGTTTGTTTTGACTTAATACGCCGCTGATGCTGGTGCCCAAAGCATCACCATGGACCTCAAAGAACTCTTCAAAATCGGGTAATTTCAAGACCGGGGCCTCTATAATTTTGCGCTTTAAGAGTTGAAACGCGTTTTTCGCCGATGTTGTCCCCACAAAGTGGCCTCCCTTTATACAATCTATGTGCGGTGCGATGACGGAGCTGAAATCTTTGACAAACTGTTTGTAGGAGGCTAGACCATGGAAACTGCTGAGTCTGTGTAGGTCTTTGGGAGTTGCCCAATTGACGATGGCGGCAATCTTGTCGGGATCCATTTGAAGTCCATTTGGTGAGACAATGTAGCCCAGGAAATGAATTTTGTCGGTGAGAAAATGGCACTTCTTGGTATTGGCAAACAAATGTTGTTCGCGCAATACGCCAAAAACTTGTCGCAAGTGGTCCAAGTGTTGTTGCGTTGACTTGTTGTACACTAATATGTCATCAAAGTACACCACGACGAACTGACCAAGATACGAGCGAAAGACCTCATTCATTAGCCGCATGAAGGTGCCCGGGGCATTTGAAAGACTGAACAGCATCACCATCCATTCATAGAGGCCGTCTCGTGTTTTGAATGCAGTTTTCCATTCGTCTCCGGGGAGGACCCGAATTTGATGATAGCCACTGCGCAAGTCTATCCGCGAGAACACCGCTGCACCATATAATTAATCAATTAAGTCATCAAAGCAAGGAATTGGAAAGCGATACCTGATGGTTATTTTATTGACAGCTCTATTGTCGATGCACATGCGCGATGAACCGTCCTTTTTGGAATCAATAGTGCCGCAACGGCGCAAGGGCTCAAGCTCTCTCTTATGACGCCCTTGAGTAATAAGTCTTGCACTTGCCGCTTTAATTCCTCATGTTCGACGAGGCTCATGCGATATGCAGCTTTATGTGGAATGATTGCTCCTGTAACAAGGTCAATATGATGTTGGATGATGCGTAACGGTGGAAGTCCGGCCGGTAACTCGTCTGACATTACATCCGCAAAGTGGCGCAAGAGGGGCTGAATTTTCGGGGGAACATCAGCTGTAGGGGGATTGGTCGCCGCCATGACAACGGCAAACACGTCGGTGGTGTTTCTAAGTTCCTCACAAAATTCTGTATACTACAAAATGGTTGTAGTCCTGTCTGTCGGACTGTCCAATGGTGCCAATGTGATTTTTTTCCATCTTTGTGAAAGGAATATGTATTGTGAAAGTCATCATGGTGTGTTCTCCGGTCGTATTGCCACGAGCGACCAAGGAGAATGTGACACACGTCCATTGGTATAACATCGCACCACACTTCATCCTTATAGGTTTGTCCGATTGAAAATTGTACGAGGGAACGAGTGGAAACTGTGATGTCATTGCCCTTCTTTAGCCACGACAGTTTGTACGGTGTCATGCGCGGTTCAGTCTTGAGGCCCAACTTCTCCATCATTGTGGTAGACACGACATTCTCGCAACTACCACCATCAATAATCAGAGTACAAACCTTGTCGCCGCTGGTGCACTTAGTGTGAAAAATGTTGTCGTAACCATGTATCATCCCCGAGCGGCGTGTTGTGCAGAAGTCGGCGAACTACCAAGGATTCACTGGAATCCGCATAGAGGACCTCGCCTTGATCGAAGGTTGGTGCAGATTCGTCGTCGTCCGAGGAGTCGAACATCGGTTCTCCGTCAGCAAACATAACAGTTTGAGTACTTGGACAATTGGTCATGAGGTGGCCCAATCCATGGCATTTGTAGCAGCGCTTGGCGGCTGGCCCCTTGGTAAGGCTTGCAGATTCGGTGGAGCGACTGCTCTCCGCGGGTTGAGATTTATGACCAGTTCTCTTGTCCGGTTGGGTTGAGGTGGAGGCCGGGTTGTCCGCGTTGTTGTTTTTCCATTTCTTACCGCCCCACTTGCTAGCAGAGTTTTCTGCAATATTCTTCTGATTCAGTTGTTTTTCTACCTTTAAGGCGAAGCGACAAACATCGTCGTACACCCAATATTGTTGTAGATGAACAATATTCGATATTTCTGGCCACAACCCTGCCAATTATTTCGCAATGATTTGCTCTTCTTCTTCGGCTACGTCGCACCTCATGCGCCGACGGTCGAAATCTTCAGTGTAACGTTCAACCGACAAGTTGTTTTGGCGGAAACATTGATAGTCGAGGAAGGCCTCCTGTCGATAATGGATGGGCAAGAATTTTGTTTGCAGCAATTTCCTCATTTTGTCTTATCGATTCACCTTGGGTTTACCATCGCGGGTACGGTGCTTATGACCATGCTCCCACCAAATAGAGGCATGTTTGCGAAGTCGAATGGGTACGAGTTTAACCTTATGCTCGTCCGTGAAATCTTTAATATCAAATACACTTTCCACCGTGCAAAGCCAGTTGATGAACTCATCGGGGTGAGCCTTACCTTCAAAAACAGGAATCTCAATCTTCATGCCAAGATTGCGAAGTGGTTGATCCTTCGGTTGGTGTGTGCGTCGACCGCCTCCCGCAAAGGGATTGATATCGTCCTCCTCTGTGGATGAGGTATCAAATTCCGGCTCCTCTTCCAGCATTGTTGTAAGTCCGGCCCGCGCCAATTGGAGTTCCAACTTCTCGTCTCTACATCTCTAGTTCAACATCTTGTAGATCTCTGCGACGTTGATTCTCATCGTCGTCGTCGGCGACCCCAGCACGACCACGGCCTCGTCGACCCCGACCGCCACGGACGGTATCAGCCATCAGGTTTCGCCACGGCAGGAAGGGTGTTCCTCTGATACCAACTGATAGCAATTGGAACACCAAAAACCAAGATAACCAGAGAAAATGGGGAAGAAGAAGCCGATCTCCCCAAAGTCCACCGGGTGAATTTCGTTGGGGCTCTGCTTACTCGATTTCCAGATCCAGAAAAACTACTCCACCCTTACATCAACAACAATAAATAGTTCACATAACCCTAATGACTAGTTGTAGAAAGACATTTGTACCCTTACCAAAATACACATTTAACAACATAGAGAACTACTTCAAAATAATAATAATAATAATAATAATAATAATAAGCTTATAGATAAGATAAGGGTGCATCACTTTGTTTGAGTTTAGTTTATCAGTTATCTAAAACTCATGTTTATGTTTTCTGGAAAAACTCATGTTTTTTGATCGTTATTAACTCTTGTTTTAAGTAACCTGTTTGTGTTAACATTTATATACAATATAGAAGGAGATTGTTGATGTATATTGATTCGATGTTATAGATGCTTAACAGGTTTGGTTAGGATTCGGATGACATCCAATAACCCGTCGTCGAGGATTTAGGGTTGCGTCTTTAAATACCCCTACTAGGGGCAACGTGGAGGTCATTCCAAACTAGACGGCCACACAGGATGCTTCGAGCGCACTAACAAACATCATATAGAAAGGAGAGAAAAATCATAGTCATTTTGTGTGTCAGTAATGATTTTAAAATCTGGTCTGACAATAATGCATTGTTGTGAAAATAAAATAATCTGGAGTGTCAATAATATTTGACTGTCAATAGAGAAAATTAACGTGTTTATAACATTGCTCAAATTTTAATAGCAGAAAAGGCACAAGAGACTGGATTTAAACCCACATTAGCTTCATATTTAAGTGAGAGTGGACTATCAGGCCAACTAAGGCTCCGTTTGGGACAGTGGTGGTGGTTGTAAACGCATGGGTTAAACCATCATTCGTTAAGGATCACTTAACAAATATCATCCGTTTGAACATAAAAATGGATGAAGTTTCTTAGCTGGACATTAATGAATGACAATTTAACCCCCACATTCATGACCACCACTATCGTGCCACACGGAGCCTAAGTGTCTGTTTGGTAAAGCGGCAGGGGAGCGGCACACCACAGCGGCAAGGAAAGCAGCGCCAAATGATTTTATGATGCTGCGGTGGAACAACGCAAAAATCCACGACGCGATAGATTTCTCCGCATTCCTCATCCCCGATTTTCTCCTCTGCCCTAGCTGCAGCGGCGGCATCGTCATCGCGGAGGCATCGGCAAATCCAAACCCTTATCCCACTATCTACCCCCAACGCTCTCCTCCCTCTCCCCCGAGACGGCGCTCTCCTCGCTCCCCTACGTCGCTCCTTCTCACGCTCCTCCTGCGATATCCCTGTAGCTGACGACCTCTGTCGTTGAAGACAGCAACGATCCCTGCTTCCACAGCACCGACCGCAGAACCTACTCACCACAGATCGGACACCAGGTATAGGTTTCCTCATCCCTCGACATTCCATGGTGTTCGTTTCAAAATTCATTTTCTCCCTGTTGTTCATTTCAGATCTGATTGTAGTTTCAACTTCATTACTCATTCCATATTTCATTTCAGATTTTAATCTGTGATTTCATATCCAAATGACCCCCATTTTTAAAAATCAGAATTCTGAAATCAGATTTTATCAAACGTTTTGATTTTAAAGTTCAGTTTAAGATTTATGATTACAAACAGAAATCAGATTTCATTTTAGATTTCAATTTCTGATTCCAGTTTTGAGTTTTGATCTTGGTAAAGAGGAAACCGTATTGTACTTTGTTTTCTATGTATTTTTAAGGGAATCAAAAACGAATTGAGATGTTGTGATGTTCTCAAATTTTATGCTTCATTCTTGAGCCAGATTATTCATGTTGTGATGTTCTCAAATTTTATGCTTCACTCATTTTTAGGCTTTGGAGTTTGGATTCAATTTTAGGCGAACGATAGGTAAACCAAAGGAAGGTGTTGTTTTTGCACAATGGGAAACTGCGCATGTGTACATATTCTGCGACATGTGTATACAAGAGTTTGAATTAGGCAATAGACCAAACACTCATTTCAGTATAGATGGGTGGCTTAACTTGATAAAAAATTACAAAGAACGTACAACATTTAATTATACACACGCACAACTTAAGAATAAATAGGATCAGTTGAAGCGTGAGTGGAAGCTATGGAGGGATCTCAAAAGAGGGGAGACTGGCTTGGGTTGGAATCCAACCAAAAGAACTATTGATGCTTCTGATAAATGGTGGGAAGAGCGCATTAAGGTTAATATTTGTGCATTTTTAGTTAGTTTCCTTAAAGACAATTATGTGTATTTTCCATAACAGTTTTTCTTATTATAGATGTTACCTGCCGCGAAGAAATTTCGATATACAGGCATAGCACCCGAGCTCGAAGAAAAAATGGACAAGATATTTAGCTTGGTAGTTGCTACGAGAGAGAAATCATGGATCCCATCAATGGGAGAAATACACCCTATGTTTTCTGAGCTCGTGCCTATTTTTGATGATGATGATCAAGTAGTGGAAAATATTGCTACCCCAACTACTAACATGAATGATAGTGCGGACAAACAATGTGATGGCGTCACGAGTGGAAGTAAAGGACATGATGCTGGTTCAACTTCTAAAATGTCGTCAGGCATAAAGCGATTCTGTAAAGGGAACATAAAAGACGCATGCATAAAAGAGGCATGATGGCACGAGTTGAAGGGTTACTCGACGTCACACGTTCTGTAGGCCTTACAGTTGCAACACCACTTATCCCGCCTAGCATATATATGTTGAGCGAGTCAGTAAACGAGCTAGAGAAGTTTCCAGAATTATTTGATGATACGAACATGTACGATTTTGCCACGATAATAGGTTGAAGAAACGTTACATGGAATCTTTGAAGTGAAGGTCTTATATCAAGCTCATGTTTTGTAACTCATGTTATGTAATATCACTAGAGTATTTTGGAACTCATGTTTTATAATATCTAGTTTATATCATGCTCATGTTTTGTAGTCTCTGTATTTTGGAACTCTTGTATTGAAACTCATGTAATGGTTTACTATTTTATCATTGGCATGTTGTAGAGCACATGTTATATTTTACTGTTTACAGTTGCCATGTTGGGAAACTCGTATTTTGGATTAAAGTTTCTATAGAAACTCGTGTTATGAAATAAATGTTATGATACTCATACTTTGTCTACATTCATGATGATATTTTGCTTAGGTTATCAGTATGACAGAAAAGAACATGAATGACGATGTTATGATTGATGATGAAGAGTTCATGCTAATTCACCAAAGAAACCGCCAACGCCGATTTATTATTTACCAAAACCTTATTGCAACAACATCTGCTGTAATAAGTGAATACATTCAGCCATCTCCTACAAAGATACCTTGCATGACCTCTAAACAAACTGGGGAGAAATGAGTGACAGAGTTATTAAAAGGGCATCCAGGAAGATTTTTTGATAATTTTCGCATGTCCAAACAAATATTTTGTGACTTATTGATTTTATTAGAAGAGTCATATGGTTTAAAAGGATCTAGAAGGACTGCAACCCGAGAGGTCTTGGGAATGACATTATACATTTTTGGTCATCATGAAACTCTACGGAAGACATCAGAACGCTTCCAACATTCAACTGAAACAATTAGTCGATATTTCGAGAAAGAGTTACGTGCACTGTCAAGTCTTTCAATGGATATCATAGCTCCTACTGATCCACAGTTCAGAAATACTCCCGCGCGTATTGAAAATGATGACAGATACATGCCTTATTTTAAGGACTGCGTTGGAGCAATTGATGGGACACATGTGGATGTTTGCATTCCGGTACATGAGCAAGTCGCATATATTGGTCGACATGGATCATCAACTCAGAATGTCATGGTAGTGTGCGATTTCAATATGTGCTTCACATATGTGGTACCTGGCTGGGAGGGTTCGGCACATGATAGCCGCATTTATCATCGTGTTGTGCGAGATAGAAGTTTGTAAATTTCCATATGCGTCTGCAGGTAAATTTTTCACTATATTTATCAACTATTATTAATTTTTTGGTCATATTAAATCATTTTAATACAGGGAAATATTATTTGGTGGATGTTGAATATCCGTTAGAGACAGACTTTCTGAAACCATTTCCAGAAACAAGATATCATTTGGCGAACTTCGCTCGAGGCAATTGGCCAACTAAAAGTCGCCGTGAAAAATTTAATCAAGCACACTCATCTTTGCGTTCTATTATTGAACGTAGCTTTGGCGTATGGAAAAATAAATGGCACATCCTTAGGAAGATGCCACAATACTCATTTTCAAAGCAATGCATAATTGTTGTGGCTACAATGGCCCTCCATAATTACATAAGAAGACATTCATCTAGGATTGATCCAGAGTTGAGAGCATGTGATCTTGATGAAATGTTTGTGCATCTTGAGGCATACGAACATAGGGTACAACATCGACAAACCAACGGGATCACAGCTCCGAGCGTAGAGCCAATTACACATGAGGGGACAGGTGCATCTGAGATGTCTGCTTTGAGAGAATTCATTGCAGACCAATTAAAACATGCTCGCAGGTACGATTCATACACATGTACTTTAACAAATAAAATATTTATTTTAGATTAAATTTATCTAATCTGGCGTAACTATTTTTTGTAGATGATATTTGTTTGAGTTGAAGAAGAACGACGATCATCAATTCATAAATCTGTATCGCAAATATTTATGTCGAACAAATTGTTAATTCTAAGTTGAATATCATAAATTATGCGAACTTTTTAATTTTTATTATTGTTTAATTTTTATTATTGTTAAATTTTCATTATTGTTTAGTTCTGCACCACCGTTTCACACAGCACTGCAAATACAGTATTCCAAACAGTTTCATAAATTTTTCCACCACTGCAAAATAGCTGATTCATGCACCACTGTTTCACACCACTGTTTCCTGCACAGCCACAGCTTAGACAAACAGACCCTACTTCTTGTTGTTTAAAACTATATTATATTATATACATATAAATATTAATGTATATATAAAATTAGTGTATATATATAACATATCTATTGTACAACCACATATTCGCTGAGTCAGACCAGGAGGCGCAATGGTCACAATTGAGCTAGCCGAAGGAGTTCCCGCCCTAAAGAAGATCTCGCCCAAGTTGGCGGGAACGACCGCGCCAGATCGTCGATCTAAGATCGGCGAGTGCAACCGAACCGTCGAACGGAGAACAGCGGGACGAGATCGTCGAGCGCGGCCAGCGCGGGAACGCTTGCGCTTGCGCCAGGCTCCAATCTCAAAGGGCTCTCGCCTATGAGCAGGCGAGAGCGTTCGCGTCAGGCTCTGGATAGGAGGTCCTCGGCTCAGCTCTCGCCGAGTGAGTCTCAGGGACTTGGGTAAAATGTCCTAATTGCCCTCAGGCGAATTTACCCTGTGCCCTCAGGGAAACAGCGGGATTCGGCTATTGGCAGACCAACTAGGGGCTTTTCAGTAATTTCAGGTCAGCACGATGCTATAAATAGACCCATAAGGACTCTTTTGAAGGCAAGCTGTCATTATCTCTCAAATTCCAGTGCTTTCTGAGAAGCTCCTAGCCCAGCTTTGGCTTTGGAGGGGAAGCTCTCAGAGATCTTCCGGGTGTGAGGTGGGACCTCCCTGCTGAGGCTTTGGGTCAGTCTTAGGTCCTTTGAATCCAGTCGAGGGTTGAGACTTGATAGAAGTAGGTTTTGGCTGCACCCCCTTTTCTTCGAACTCCCGTTGGGGTCATATTTGGCTTCAACAGTTCTGGTGCGGTGAGCGTGGAAGGCAGTCGATACAAGAAAGCCTTGAGTTTTTTCCCATGGCTGGAGGTGAAGGTGAAGGGTCAGGTTCTGGAGGCTCCCCCAACCGGGGAGAGGAAGCGACAAAGAGGATGCTGGATGAATTCAGCCGAGAGGTCCTGCAGACGATCAGTTTGGCCTTCTCGGCCAGAGGCGAGTGGGCCACCCCTCAGGTCCCGATAGAAGAGGTCCCGCTCTTGGGCGAGAACGCCCCAGGACAGCGCCCGGGAAAGGAGGTCCCGGCGGAGGCTGGCGAGAGAGATGTGGCGGCGCGGGAACTCTTCCCCGACCAAAGCCAACGCCCGGGCAAGGAGGCGCTGACGGATCTGGGCGAGAAGGAAGCGGCAGTGCGAGAGCTCTTCCCGGGGCACGGTCTCGCAGATCGGGCCAGTCAGCCGAGGCCGCGGGACATACCCTCTTGCCAGGCAGGAGGCGAGAGCCCATTTAGCGAGCTCATCATCTCAGCTCCGGTACCGGAGGGGTTCCGGGAGCCTGACATGTCCTACTACTCGGGAAAGGATGACCCTGTATAGCACGTACAGTGGTTTGAGAACGTTGTATCGATAAGGCAGATGACGGATGCCTTCAAGTGCCGGCTATTTGCCATCACGTTGAAGGAGAAGGCTCGGAACTGGTTCCACCAATTGCCAGCAAGATCAATCTACTGTTTTGAGGATCTGTGGAGAAGTTTCATATTGAGGTTCTCAACCTCGAAGAAGCGGAAGAAGGAAGCGGAGTGCCTGTTTGCGGTGAGGCAGAAGCCAGATGAGACGTTGGGTCACTATGTCGACCGGCGTCAGGAAGAGATCCTCCTGGTCTAGGAGGTCCCAGGGTACGCACTGATGCTGGCCTTCACCCTGGGGCTAAGACCGGGATTCTTTAGCATGGAATTGAAGATAGTGCCTCCCCTCTCCTTTGAGGAGCTCATGGAGAGGGCGGCAAAGGAGATTGACTTCGAGAGAGCAAACCCAGCATTCGCCAGGAAGTTGGCCAGGCTGGCGAAGGACGACGTGAAGGAACCAGCAGCAGGAAGGCAGAAGGAGTCGAGGGAACAGAGGGAGCAAAGGGAAGAAAGGAGAAGGGAAGAGCCCCGAAGGTTTGGGCAGCAGCAGGGATGGGGGGCCCGGGAGCCGAACAACCGGTTGGGTTGGAGGCCCCAGGAAGGTCGCCCCCAGGGCCAAGGAGGGGGCTACTAGGGAAGAGATAATCTACGGGAACCCCGGAGGTTCGATCAACCGGCATGGAGGCAGGCGCCGGGGGGTCGTGCCCCGCCACCGCAAGAGGCCATGGAAGTGGGAAGAGGAAGAGGAGCGGGAAGAGGAGCTCGAGGATTAGGGAGAAGAGGAAGAGGAGAGGGAAGAAGGGGCGGGGAGGCGTTGCTTTTTTGTGACTTCCACCAGGAGGAAGGTCACGCAACGGCCACCTGCCCGGAGTTCTTAGAGATAAGAGAAGCAAGAGGAGCAGTGAGGCAGGATCCACCGGTGAGGATAGTAGAGGTGCAGCAGGGCGAGGTGGAAGATGGGTGCGAAGATCGGGTAGATGTAGGGACCCGGGGAGGAATCGGGTGATTCACAGAGGAGTGGGGATTGAGGTAACCCGCAAGGGGAGCCTGCAAACCATGTACCGCAGGGGGGTCGCCTCTACCTCCCAGGTTC
Source organism: Platanthera guangdongensis (assembly GCA_039583875.1). Taxonomy (NCBI): domain Eukaryota; kingdom Viridiplantae; phylum Streptophyta; class Magnoliopsida; order Asparagales; family Orchidaceae; genus Platanthera; species Platanthera guangdongensis. The sequence continues at coordinate 151,430,285 of CM077165.1, forward strand.
CCCCACCAGAAGAAAAAATCACTTTCTCGTCAGTAGACATGCCAGACTATGAGGATCCATTCTGTGACGCCCTGGTGATCCAGACGGCGGTGGAAAATTATACGGTCTCGAGGATACTAGTGGATAATGGGAGCTCGGTGAATGTCGTCTTCAAGAAAGCCTTCGATGAGATGAGGGTAGAAGGGAAGAGGATCCTGGCCTCGGAAGAACCGTTGTTTGGGTTCTCCGGAGAGAGGAAAGAAGTGGAAGGGGGAGTAGGGCTACACGTGAAGTTGGGGGCGTGTCACAGAACTGCAGGTTCGTGATCGTGGACGCCCCAAGCAGCTATAATGCCATCTTTGGGCGCCCCCTATCAGCGTCTTTCGCTGCGTCCCCTCCTCGTTCCATCAATACCTCAAGTTCAACAATGGGGGGGGGTGCAGGTCAGGGTAAGAGAGGACCCGAAAGTGGCAAGACAATGCTACGTTACAGCAGTCAACACCATTTCGTGGATGGCAGAGGCAGAGGAGTTGGAGACTGAGATGGCGGCACTTAAGGAGGTCGTTGAAGAAGAGGGAATGGGCCTAGAGGAGGCAAGAGAGATAGTTGAAGAGGAAGTGGGAGAAGAGGAGACAGAGAAGCAGCAAGGAGATGTGCAGGTGGTCCGGGGGGACGAGGAGCAGGAGAGCCCAGAAGGGGCAATGGAAGTAGGAGAACAAGCGGCAGGAGGAGTTGAGGGAGAGGCCCCGAGGGGCATGGGAGTCGAGCAGCAGCAGGAGGGGCTGGTAGAAGCGATGGAGATCGAGGAGGAGGTAGAAAGGGGAGAGCTGGAGCTGGAGGAAGAGGCAAGGGCCGGCTGGGAGAAGTCGCGGCTGGAGCCGGCCGAAGAAGTGGTGGAGATGGAGGTCTTCACCAGCGCAGGGCGAATACAACGGGTGCGGGTCAGCGGGGGCTTGAGTCCCGAGGCCCGGGAGCAAGTGCGGGCTTGCATTCAAAGCAACGTCGACATCTTCGCCTGGAGCACGGCGGACATGCCGGGTATCGACGCAGACGTGGTCTGCCATCGCCTGAACTTGGACCCCCGCACTCGCCCCATACGCCAGAAGATGATAGCCATCGCCACCAAGCTGGAGGAGCCCATTCGTGAGGAGGTCAGGAAACTCCTGGAGGCTGGCTTCATCTCGGAGATCCAGTATCCGGGCTGGATCTCGAATGTGGTAATGGTTAAAAAATGAGGTGGTAAATGGAGAATGTGTATTGACTTTTCTTTGTTAAATAAATCATGCCCTAAGGATTGCTACCCCCTGCCTCGGATCGACGCGCTGGTTGATTCAGCCGTCGGTTTTTCTGTCATGAGCTTTTTAGATGCTTTTTCAGGTTATCACCAGATCCGGATGCACCCTCCTGATACCAAGGATGTTTCCTTCATCACAAGGGAGGGATGCTTCAGTTACAAAATGATGCCTTTGGGTTAAAGAACGCAGGGGCTACCTATCAGCGCATGATGGATCGGGTCTTCCGGGATCAGAGGAGGAGAAACTTGGAGGTCTACGTCGACGACCTAATGATCAAAAGCAAGTGCATGGATTCGCACCTACAATATCTGGAGGAGACATTCGCCACCTTAAGGAGGTTCAAGATGAGGCTGAACCCCTTGAAGTGTGTCTTCGGGGCCAGCCGCGGGAAGTTCCTCGGGCATCTTCTGACTCCGGCAGGGGTGGAGCCCAACCCGGACAAGGTAAAGGCCATCCTGGATTTGGAGTCACCTCGCGACGCCAAGGAGGTCCAGCGCTTGACAGGCAAGTTGGCCGGGCTGAGCAGGTTCCTCTCCAGGGTAGGAGACAAGTGTTCTTCATTCTTTAAGGTGCTGCGAGGGAATCAAAGGTTTGAGTGGACCACCGAGTGCGAAGAGGCCTTCCAAGGGCTGAAAAGACAACTCTCTCAGGCTCCTCTGCTCCAGAGCCCAAAAGAAGGAGAGGACCTGACCTTGTACCTCGGAGTAGGAGCGGAGGCGGTAAGCTCCGTCCTAGTGAGGGAAGAAGGAAAGAAGCAACTGTCCATCTACTACGTCAGCCGGATATTGAGGAAAGCAGAGTTCCGCTACCCCATCCTTGAAAAGCTCGCTTACGCCTTGGTCATCTCTGCAAGGAAACTCCGGTCGTACTTTCAAGCACATTCGATTAGGGTGGTGACCGACCACCCTCTTCGCAAGATCTTTGAAGGAGTGGAGCACTCGGGGAGACTGGCTAAGTGGTCTATTGAGCTAAGCGAGTTCGACATCTCTTTTGTCCCAAGACTCTCCATCAAGGCGCAGGCAGTGGCGGACTTCCTAGCAGACTACATTGTTGAAGTCGAGGGGGGAGAGCAGCAACCTCGAGAAGCGTGGAAGTTGATGGTTGATGGGGCCTCGGGAAAGCACTCCCTCGGGGCAGGGGTGGTATTGACAAGCCCTCAGGGGGTAACCATAGAGCAAGCGGTCATTTTACATTTCCCCGTGACCAACAATCAAGCGGAGTATGAGGCCGTGATCGCCGACCTTCGCTTGGCAAAGGAGCTGGAGATTCGGGATGTGGAAGCTTTCACTGATTCAAATGTAGTAGCGTCGCAGATCCGGGGAGAGTTTGAAGCTCGGGAGCCTACCCTCATTAAATACCTCTCCAAGGTAAGGGCGATCATCGGAGGGTTCCGGTCATTCTCAATTCAACATGTTCCAAGGGAAGAAAGTGTAGCCGCCGATCGATTAGCCAAGTTCGGACCTCGGGGAGGAGGGACCTTGACGGAGCTATTTCGACCGGCTATCGAGGAAGGAGAGTTGATGGTGGTAGATCGGCAACCCTCGTGGGTGGATCCATTTGTGACCTTCCTAACCACGGTGAACTTCCTGAGGGGACCAAGGTCGGAAGAAGCTTCAAGCGCAAAGCAGCTCACTACCTAATGATGGAGGGGGCCTGCATCGTAAGATGTTGTCAGGGCTCCTAGCTAGATGTGTGACCGAAGAAGAGATCCCGAAGATATTGGGGGAGGTGCACTCGGGCGAGTGCGGCAGTCACTCCGGAGGGAGGACGTTGGAGGCAAGGGTGGTCAGGCAGGGGTACTTTTGGCCCACCCTGAGGAAGGATGCCACAGAGTTTGCAAGGAGGTGTCAAAAATGTCAGCTCTTGGCAGCCCAAAGGCTCCGAAGTATCACGGCACCGTGGCCGTTCGCCATCTGGGGAATGGATTTAGTTGGGCCCTTTCCTCCGGCTAGTGGGCAGAGGAGATTCCTCTTGGTCATGGTCGATTATTTCTCGAAGTGGCTGGAGGTTAAAGCCTTGGCCAAGGTCACCTCACAGGTCATAAGGAACTTCGTCTGGGGGGAGATCATTTGCAGACATGGGTTGCCCCAAGCAATAGTGACAGATAACGGCCCCCAGTTTGCCAGCGAGGAGTTCATCAGCTTCTGCGCCCAACTAGGGATAGATCTCCGGTTTGCCTCTGTCCACCACCCCCGGAGTAACGGCCAGGTGGAAGCGGCAAACAAAATCATTGTGAACCTACTAAAGAAAAAGGTGGAGAACTTAAAGGGGAATTGGGTGGAGCAGCTCCCCTCGGTCCTGTGGGCCCTACGAACGACCCCGAACACGGCCACCGGTGAGACCCCCTTCAAGCTCTCTCATGGGTGTGAGGCCGTCCTACCAGTGGAGTTCGAGGTCCGGTCCCCGCGAGTCACAGCCGCGGGCGAAGGAGACGAGACTTGGAGGTTGGAGAATGAGGAGGGGCAACGCCTCTCGTTGGATATGGTGGAAGAGCTGCGAGACGTGGCGGCTATCAGGCAAGAAGAGATCAAGCGGCGAATGACCAAGCATTTTGATAAGCATGTCAGGGTCAAGCAGTTTACTGAAGGGGATCTGGTGCTGAGAAAGGTTGACGCAGCAGGAAGGTCGGCTCCCGTGGGCAAGCTCCACCCGAACTGGGAAGGACCATACATAGTGAAGGAAGTCCTCGGAACAGGAGGATACTACCTCCAGGACGTGGAGGGGAGGGCCCTAAGCCACACCTGGAGCGGTGATGACCTAAAACGCTTCTACCCATGAAGGGGGAAGGATGTAACCATGTATCTCAAAAATAACCTTATTATACTACATCGATTGATTTTCCCTTAACTATTGTCAAATTTTTCATAATATAACGTAATTATGTGTTTGGTAATACCCCGAGCTCGGCTCGGCCCCAGGTAGACCCGCTGCGCAGGCTCTCATCTAGCTGGCAGGTCCGAAGGCTCGCCTGTGGGGGATAGGTTTGGTTGGTTTGAGATCTTCATCGGCACCCCGAGCTCGGCTCGGCCCCAGGTAGACCCGCTGCGCAGGCTCTCATCTAGCTGGCAGGTCCGAAGGCTCGCCTGTGGGGGATAGGTTTGGTTGGTTTGAGATCTTCATCGGCACCCCGAGCTCGGCTCGGCCCCAGGTAGACCCGCTGCGCAGGCTCTCATCTAGCTGGCAGGTCCGAAGGCTCGCCTGTGGGGGATAGGTTTGGTTGGTTTGAGATCGTCATCGGCACCCCGAGCTCGGCTCGGCCCCAGGTTGCGCAGGCTCTCATCTAGCTGGCAGGTCCGAAGGCTCGCCTGTGGGGGATAAGTTTGGTTGGTTTGAGATCTTCATCGGCACCCCGAGCTCGGCTCGGCCCCAGGTAGACCCCTTGCGCAGGCTCTCATCTAGCTGGCAGGTCCGAAGGCTCGCATGTGGGGGATAGGTTTGGTTGGTTTGAGATATTCATCGGCACCCCGAGCTCGGCTTGGCCCCAGGTAGACCCGCTGCGCAGGCTCTCATCTAGCTGGCAGGTCCGAAGGCTCGTCTGTGGGGGATAGGTTTGGTTGGTTTGAGATCGTCATCGGCACCCCGAGCTCGGCTCGGCCCCAGGTAGACCCGCTGCGCAGGCTCTCATCTAGCTGGCAGGTCCGAAGGCTCGCCTGTGGGGGATAGGTTTGGTTGGTTTGAGATCGTCATCGGCACCCCGAGCTCGGCTCGGCCCCAGGTAGACCCGCTGCGCAGGCTCTCATCTAGCTGGCAGGTCCGAAGGCTCGCCTGTGGGGGATAGGTTTGGTTGGTTTGAGATCTTCATCGGCACCCCGAGCTCGGCTCGGCCCCAGGTAGACCCGCTGCGCAGGCTCTCATCTAGCTGGCAGGTCCGAAGGCTCGCCTGTGGGGGATAGGTTTGGTTGGTTTGAGATCTTCATCGGCACCCCGAGCTCGGCTCGGCCCCAGGTAGACCCGCTGCGCAGGCTCTCATCTAGCTGGCAGGTCCGAAGGCTCGCCTGTGGGGGATAGGTTTGGTTGGTTTGAGATCGTCATCGGCACCCCGAGCTCGGCTCGGCCCTAGGTAGACCCGCTGCGCAGGCTCTCATCTAGCTGGCAGGTCCGAAGGCTCGCCTGTGGGGGATAGGTTTGGTTGGTTTGAGATCGTCATCGGCACCCCGAGCTCGGCTCGGCCCCAGGTAGACCCGTGCGCAGGCTCTCATCTAGCTGGCAGGTCCGAAGGCTCGCCTGTGGGGGATAGGTTTGGTTGGTTTGAGATCGTCATCGGCACCACGAGCTCGGCTCGGCCCCAGGTAGACCCGCTGCGCAGGCTCTCATCTAGCTGGCAGGTCCGAAGGCTCGCCTGTGGGGGATAGGTTTGGTTGGTTTGAGATCTTCATCGGCACCCTGAGCTCGGCTCGGCCCCAGTAGACCCGTTGCGCAGGCTCTCATCTAGCTGGCAGGTCCGAAGGCTCGCCTGTGGGGGATAGGTTTGGTTTGCACAAGGCAGGAAGTGCACCAGGAACACGAAATGGAAAGAGTAAAAGGTAGGAAAGGTCTCGGCCGGAATAGATCTCGACGGGGAAATCCCCGTCAGAGAGGTCTCGCCGAGGGGGGGGGCTTTCGCCGAGAAGGCTCCTAATATTCTCGAGCAGACAGGCGGAATCGTTAGGCGACAGGCCTGAATGGATTCGCGCAGACTAAAGGGGGACGGTTCCGTCTTAAGGGTTCGTGAGCCACGCTTCCGACTGACAGTTTGCAGCAGGTTCCCGTCGATTCGTCACTAAGGAAGACTATCCTAGGGGGTCAAGGGCCTCGGCGGAAGCATACGTAGGAAGCACTCGGCCACAGCAATTACATCAAGCACATTCACAATAACGAGACATTTACAATTGAACGTTTTCAATATATATTACACAAATACGAGTTTAGAGCGTCTCGCTCATTACACTAAGACAAAAGAAGAAAAAAGGGACCCCTCAAGGAGACAAGTTATACCCTTCAGAGCTCCCGCTTGAGCTCCCGCTGGAGCTCTCGCCGGAGCTCTCCCCGGAGGTCTCGCCACCCGCGGCAGGGGATTTCGGGACATCCGAGGGTGGGGTATCAGGGGCGCCCGGGGGCTTTGGAATGGGCTCGAAGAGCCAGGGACGAGCTGTTGAGCGGTGATGTTTTTGCCCCTCCCATCCCAGCAGTTGACGTCTCGCAGCGTCTCCAGCGTCAACCTGACTGTAGCCTGCGCGTTGGCCTGGAGAAGCTTGTCGACGTCATAGACCGAGTAGTACCGGCTCTTCAGTCTCTCGTCCAGCGGGGGGGCCGCACTCGCCTCCAGGCGCGCAATCTGCTCCCTCAGGAGGATGTTGTCGTATCGAGCTTGGGATAGCTCCTCGCGAAGCGTGGCTTGGGCGGAATCCTGAGCAGCAAGAGGTTAGCATAAAGGAGAAGATTAAAGTAGCGAGAGCAAGCGTTGTAAAAGATCTCGCTTACCCCTTCCGCCTGGCGCGAAGATAGCAGCTGCTGGGCCTCGGCCAGCTCCTTTGCCAAAGCGGCCGCCTGAGCCACTGCATCATCCCTAGCCTTGAACATATCCTGAAAATTGCGGTCTATTGTGATGCTCCGGCGAGCACACATGTGCGCAAGCTCCAGCCCGCGCATCAGGGCGCGAGTAGAATCGTAAGCCAGCAGCCGGGTCGACATCCTGTCGTAGACACTGGCATCCTCCCGGCTGTAGAGGCAGTAACCTAAGGCGAAAGCCTCGCTGGTAACCTCGTCTCGCTCTGCCCAGCTGGGCAAGAGGGATGAGATTGAGACCTTGTTGGCGTCGGGATCCCACTGTAGCAGCGGCTTGTTCTCCGCGTCCAGGCACCTCATGCCGAGACCAAAATTGCGATGGCCCCGCGGCACCTCTCCAGACAGAGGCTGGCCGGAGGTCCCGGCGGCGGCACCCTCGCCCTCTGCAGCACCAGGGGCCTGAGGGTTCTCGGCAGGGGCCTCAGGGCCGCCCCTGGTGGCTGCGATCTCGCTGACAGCCTGCAAGATCTCCTCAAAGGAGCGGCCTGCAGGGAGAGGTTGGGAGGGCGGCACCACAACGGCCTTGCCCTTCTCGGTATCAGTTGTTTGGGGCCTTTTGATCGGTTGAGGTGGAGGAGCGTCGGGCTTTCGCTTCACGGCACCGGTTGAAGGAGGAGGGGCCGGCTCTTTCCGGCAGGCTGTGAGCAGCGGCCTTTGCGAGAGCCAGCGGGTCTTTTGGAGGTTGGCTCCCGCCAGCGCGAGCCTCGTCAAAGGGTTGGCGTAAGGGGATCTCGCGCTCTCCTGCGAAAGTGGCAATACTAAGTTCAAACCTTAAAAGGACATGTATTAGCGAAGTAAAGGCGAGACCTTACCTTCGCCTGGGAGCACTGGGAGGAGTGAATCAACGTCTCGCCGAAGGTAGAGGACGTCGAAGTCCTTGGTTCCAAAGAACTCAAGGAGGGCGCTCTCGCGCGAGCCCAAGGAGGGGGGCTTGTAGGCGGCATCCTCGTATTGGATGGGTGCGAGAGGCACGTTCCCGAAGTCGCCGGAAACAAAGATGAACCTCTCGCCCCAGTGATGGTGCTTGTTGGCGAGACCGATCGTCTTGAGCAGTTGTCCAGAGAAGAAGACCACCCCTCCTTTGGCGCGGAAAGTGAACAGCTTGCGGAAGATTGGCAGGCTGAACTCGATCCTCTCGGATCGCATGTAACATATGAAAGCCACGAGAATCGCAACCGAATTTGGGTTCAGTTGCGCGGGAACCACTCCATAATACCGGAGGGCCTGGCGCATCTCGGGCCACAGCGGGAGGCGGAAGCCCACCTCGAAGTGCTCCAGGGGGATTGCGAGCTCCCCCTCCCTCGCGGTGTTTACCTTCTCGTGGTTGCCTGGGTTCCGCGCGGTGAAGCCGGCGGGAACGTGGCGAGTCTGGATTAGGTTGAACTCATCCACGGTGAGAGTGCAGGAAGGAAAAAGGTGCTTCTGAAAAGCTTCCGCACAGTTGGATCGTCCCTCACCTCCGCCTGGCATCGTGATGAAGAGTTTGAAGGCGAGAGCTTCAAGAAGAAGGCGAGAGCAAGAACTGTACGAGAACGGAAGGAGAAGGCGGAGACAAGCGAGAGCTTTGGAGAGACCGCGAAAGCAACAGAAGAGGAGAGAGATTGGGATCGGAGAAATGAATGTGGTAGGTGAGCTTCCCTATTTATAGAAAACCGTGATCATGATGACTGTTTTCAAAAAGGCGGCGGAGGTACAACCGGCACGTCCTAGGTCAGCGACGCTTCGTTTTCCCGCCCAAGTTCGATAGTGACTGATTGACCGAATGATTAGCGCAAGCGTTGTGAGATGATGTGCGACAAGCAAGATAGGCGGAAGCAAGGTAGCTCTCGCCAACCAAGAGCCCAGGATAATAACATATGTGCATATAATAATAAAAAGCAATAAGTGCAGAGTTATTGCTCTCGCTGAGCGAGAACTGGATAAAAAGTAAGCGATAAGTGCAGAATTATTAGCTACAGTTCTAGTGAATAAATAAGGGTACATCTGAGAAGGGGAAGGCCTGGGGAAGAGAAGGGGAGGTCTCGCGGTTCAATAAGGCTCCCACCGCCATTTCCCTTGCTCCCACCGCCATTTCCCTTGCTCCCGCAGCTTGGTCTGGGGTGGCGCCTGCGGGTTGAAGTAGGACGACAGAACAGTGCATCCCAGGTCGACCCGGCGGAACAGATCCCGGATTCGCTCGATGCACCTTTCGGGTGAGGATCCGGCGGTAGCCCCCCCCCCCAGCCGGTCCATCTCGCTGATAAGATAATCCCTCTAGAGTCTCTAGCCTCTTTTCCACTGATTGGCGAAACTCTTTTGCCGCTAGGTCGCGGACCCGTTCTCGCCGGATGAGCTTCGATAGGACGGCGGCAACCTTCTTCCCCCGTCTTTTAGCGCTCCCTGCACCGGTCAAGATCTCCTCCATCTCGTCAGACGAAGGGAAGGGGGAGCTCTCGCCATCTCCCCCCCCCCCCCTCTTTCTTCTTCTTCTTCTTCTTCTTCTTCTTCTTCTTCTTCTTCTTCCTCTACCTCAGCTCCAAGCCGCGAGCCCATGTCCCCTGGCAAAAGAATTCCTGTTATAGCGAGAGCTAGAGGATTGCTGTGATAAAATTTCCATATACCTGCAGCATGACGAGGCCCCCCGGTCGACGGCAGGCGAGAAGGCCCAGCCCCCCCCCCTCAGCTCCAAAGAGTAGGTGGATTGGCTTTCCTTTTCCGGGGGGGGGGGGGGGGTAAATTTTGCGAATGGTAATCCGGCTTGGTCGGGAGCGGGGGAGGGGGTCTCCTCTCCCGCAGGATGGCTGGCGTCTAACGGAGGCGCGGAAGATTCGGCAGTATTTCCTCCCGCCGGTAGGGAGGAATCAACCGCAAGGGCAGGCTGATTCGCAGCCCTCGCCCCGCTCTCCCGGGTGGCGAGACCCGGCGGTGCGAAAACTGGCGCTGCGAGAAGACAGTTCAGCATTCAAAGATTTGAGTTAAGGGCGAGAGGGGAACAGTTACCTGCGGTGCTCGGGTCAGGTGGAGGAGCCACCTCCGGAACCCGCGGTTGATCCTCGAGATGGCGAGAGGATGGATCCAAGGTTCTCACGGGGACGTGGCAGCGTCGGGAACCGTTTCCTGCGAGAAATATCGCGTCAACAACTGAGCGACTGGTTTTCAATGATTGGCAAATCGAGCATACCTTCCGCGGCGAGGGATCGTCCGCGCGGCTAGGGGTTGGGGTAGGCGGGCTCCTGTTCTCGTGGGGCAGGTCCCGCTGAACCACCTTCGCCCTCTTCTTTTTCTTCTTGGGCAGAGAAGGCTCAGCGACCGACGACTGTCTCGCTAGCCATGGGGCAACCAGGGCGCTGTTAGCCCTGGCTCGCGCCTGTGCCGCGTTGATGCGGTCTTGCAGATCCTGCGGAAGCGGTTTGTCGGCGCGCTTGGAAGGCATCGCGAGAGGAGGCGAGAGCTCAGGCGAAGAATGACGACTCGAGGGAAGTGTTATGGTCGTCTATCAGCACACGTATTTATAGACACCGTACGGCCCACCAAAAGATTCCCTGATGTTGACACGTGCTCAGCGAATATTTTTGGGTTGGACGTGTCTTTTCGAGCGCAGAGCTAGCTCAAAAAGAGCGGGGATTGTGTACAACCCCATATTCGCTGAGTCAGACCAGGAGGCGCAATGGTCACAATTGGGCTAGCCGAAGGAGTTCCCGCCCTAAAGAAGATCTCGCCCAAGTTGGCGGGAGTGATCGCGCCAGATCGTCGATCCAAGATTGGCGAGCGCAACCGAACCGTCGAACGGAGAACAGCGGGCCGAGATCGTCGAGCGCGGCCAGCGCGGGAACGCTTGCGCTTGCGCCAGGCTCCAATCTCAAAGGGCTCTCGCCTATGAGCAGGCGAGAGCGTTCGCGCCAGGCTCTGGACAGGAGGTCCTCGGCTCATCTCTCGCCGAGTGAGTCTCAGGGCCTTGGGTAAAATGTCCTAATTACCCTCAGACGAATTTACCCCTGTGCCCTCAGGGAAACAGCGGGATTCGGCTATTGGCAGACCAACTAGGGGCTTTTCAGTAATTTCAGGTCAGCACGATGCTATAAATAGACCCATAAGGACTCTTTTGAAGGCAAGCTGTCATTATCTCTCAAATTCCAGTGCTTTCTGAGGAGCTCCTAGCCCAGCTTTGGCTTTGGAGGGGAAGCTCTCAGAGATCTTCCGGGTGTGAGGTGGGACCTCCCTGCTGAGGCTTTGGGTCAGTCTTAGGTCCTTTGAATCCAGTCGAGGGTTGAGACTTGAGAGAAGTAGGTTTTGGCTGCACCCCCTTTTCTTCGAACTCCCGTTGGGGTCATATTTGGCTTCAACATCTATATAAATATAAATTAATTATTTGTTATATATATTATTATATTAACATATTAAATTATGTTTTAAAATTTATGATGTATTTGTAATATATACATATTGTTGCGGGCTAACTCGATGCCCCGGTCGAACCAGATTCACTTGAAACGTCTTAGCTTACGGAGCAGTCGAGCACGCACACAGTCAATGAAAATAAAAGGTTGACACAAGATGTGATGACGTGGAAAAACCCCTCAACGGGTAAAAAACCACGTGACCGGATCGGTGCCGGTCAAATCCACTAGCTGCTTGCGATTATAATGTGTTCGGAGAATCGGGGGCGACAGGCCGCTCCCGTTACAGCTTGGGGGAGAGAGAGAGAATTCAACTCCCAGCGGGCAACAGGCTCCGCCGCGGGAGCGACTTGGATACTAGAATCCGAGAAGTGGTTTTGGAGCTATAAAGTTTCGAGCGCGGCTATGGCGTCTGCCCGCTCGCAGTGGTCTTCCTCCTTCTTTTGAGCATTCCAGGACTGTGGTGTTTTCCTGCTGGCGGCACACTGGTGGCTCGAGGTGGCTGGAACATGATCCGAGGGAGGGAGGAGTCTGGCAGAGCTACCGCCTGAGGAAAAAGATAATCTGGAGCTAAAAAGTGATTTATGAGGAGGCCCTGAGGCTACTTTTATAGCCTCCGGGAGGGGATCATGGCGGGTCCTCACCACTAACTTGGTGGGTTAGTGGGTGGTTGCCCACCAGATCGGACGGTGAGGAAAGCCCGCCACGATCCGACGGCGAGCATGCTGTTAATGGTGGTGGGCTGCCAGGCGGCGAAGGCGGCCGGCCGGCGGCTAGGCCGGCGGCTATGCCGGGAGCGGCGACCCGGCCGGCGGCGACCTGGCCGGCGGCCCGGCGGCGGCGGCGGCCCGGCAGCGGCGACGGCCTGGCCGACGGCGACGGCAAGGCCGGCGACGGCAAGGCCGGCGGCGGAGGAGGCCAGGCCGGCGGCGGCGGGCGGCGGCCAGGCCGGCGGCGGCGGCGGCCTGGCCGGTGGCGGCCTGGCCGGCGGCGGCGGCGGCGGCGGCCTGGCCGGCGGCGGCGGCGGCGGCCTGGCCGGCGGCGGCGGCGGCGGCCTGGCCGGCGGCGGCGGCCTGGCCGGCGGCGGCGGTGGCGGCGGCCTGGCCGACGACGGCGGCGGCCTGGCCGGCGGGCGGCGGCGGTGGTTTCCCCCTAAAAGGGGGGCGGTTTCCCCTAAAAGGGGGGCAGTTTCTTGGTGGAGAGAGGGAGTGGGCCCTCCCCTCATGTTTTCCTCATCATGGGAAGTTCGTGGGAAGTGGAGTTTGACTAGTCAACCCCATGATCTCCCACTTGGGGAGGAGATCATGGGGAATCCCCCTTATAAATAGTGGTGCAACCCATCACATATATCTATTTGTCAAATAAAATTTAGACTTTGTTTGTCACGATGATGACAGTCATGAACGCGGTGTTTATGAACCGTCGTTCTTGAAAGCTCGACCTTATCTACGAAACTTCATCCATTTTTATGTTTAAAAGTCAAAAGTTTTTATTTTCTTAATTATGTTCTTGACCGTATTGATGTCAAACATCCATTCTATTATAGTGACGTTTTTGTTCAAACTCATCGGAGGAAAAATGTTGTACCAACGGAGTCTTTAAAGTATACAAATATAATGAATTAATGATAATAAAATACCAATTTATAAATAGTTGAAGTAGTTTGTAACTTTCTTGAATAAACTGATGACATGTCTTAATAATAATCTACCATAGTAGGTGTACAATCTTTAAAAAAAAATTTGTTAAATTTAAATGAATTTTCACCATTATTTATCATTTTTTTGATAGTATAATTACTTAAATGTACATTATATTTTAAATTTTTTAAAAAAATAAATTATAATATATCATTAAAATATAAAAATAAGTTCATAATTGATATTTTTGAATCTTTCAACAAAGACAACTTTTCCTCCGTTTCGATCCTGTCGTATCCAGTCCAATTTTCAAACCTTTGCTTGTGACTATATTTTTTACAACAATGCAGTTTTAATAAAAAAATACAATTACAATAAACTATTTTTTAATCATTTTTAATCATAAAAAATTAATTGTATTTTATAGTAGAAAAAACTTTTTTGTAGATCAAAAACATATACATATAATTTTAAATGATCGTACAAAAAAATCACAATATATTAATATTGATATTTTTACAATTATTTTAAGTACCAAATTATTTATATTTCGATTATATTGAAAAATACGGATCATAAAATCATGCATTATGATCCTAAATGGCCTTAAAATTGAAAAATGATAGTACGACCGTAATGCTATTTTACAATCGTAATGCATTATTTTACAATCGTATTTTTTCAGAAATTATCGAAATTGTTGGGGATGAACCCCATTTTTTAGGAAATAATGGGTGCAAATAGTCACACCCCCATGATCTCCTCCAAAGGGAGTGGGATCATGGATTGACCGCGCACGTGATCACCACACATGATCCCCCGCTCGCCAATCTCACTCCGCATGATGAGGAAACCACCACACCTTGGCGGCGGTGGCCAGCCTACCTCCTCCCCGGACGCCGGACGCCCGCCCCGGCCATGCAGCCGAAGGGGGCGGCCGCCCGAGCCACCCCCTCCTCAGCCGCCCGAGAGGCCGCCCGGCCGTCCCCTCACTCGGCCGCCTGTGCGGCCAAGGGGGCGGCGACCGGGCCGCCCCCATCCTTGACCGTCGGCGACCGAAGGGGCGGCCGCCCCGGCCGCCCCCTCGCCCGGCCGCCCGTCGACCGAGGGGGAGGCCGACCGGGCCGCCCCCTGTCTTGGTCGTCGGTGGCCAAGGGGGCGGCCGCCCCGGCCATCCCCTCGCCCGGCCGCCCATACGACCAAGAGGGACGGCCGACCGGGTCGCCCCCTCGCCCGGCCGTCCATACGGCCAAGAGGAACGGCCGACTTGGCCGCCACCCTCCTTGGTCGTCGGTGGCTAAAGGGGCGGCCGCCCTGGCCGCCCCTCGCCTTGGCCTCCGGTGGCCAAGGGGACGACCGCCCCCGGCCCCCTCCCTTGGCCATCGGCGCGCGGCCAAGGAGAGTGGTCGCTCCTCCCCGCCGCCGTCGGCGGCCCTCCCTCGCTGGCGAACTTGGTGGCAAGTTCGTCTCCCACCCGTGGAGGCCCGCTCCCGCCGTCCGATTAGGGGGGAGTGTCCTTGGCCGTTCGATTCGCGTGTAACTACCCACTAATCACCAGGTTAGTGGGAAGAATTAATTAGATTTTATTATTTATTAATGACGGTTTCCAAATAGTAGGATACGCACATCTAAAACTATAGTAAAAACATTTATGATGGTTGTTACGGTGTGCGGATAGCCGCATAACCACCGTAACCACCTCCCGGAGCCTATAAAAGGTGTCTCAGGCCTTCAGAAATTTCTAATCTCAGAAGTCTTGACTTATTGAGGTGAAAATTTACCTGGAAAATATTTATGGTGGGCTGAAGCGTTTTCAGGCTATTATTACTATTTGGTTTTGGATATAAATTTTTATTTTCACAAACAGCTAAATTGTGATCTATTCACACCTAA
>CM077165.1:151445511-151533208 GCA_039583875.1 Platanthera guangdongensis
GGCCCAGGAGGGGCCTACAGGGGAAGATATAATCTACGGGAACCCCGGAGGTATCGATCAACCGGCATTGAGGCAGGTTCGGGGGTCGTTGCCCCGTCCACCGCAAGGAGGCCATGGAAGTGGGAAGAGGAAGAGGAGCGGGAAAATGAGCTCGCTGAGGTAGGGAGAAGAGGACTAGGAGAGGGGGAGAGAGGGGCGAGGAGGCGTTGATTTTTTTGTGACTTCCACCTGGAGGAAGGTCACGCAACGGCCACCTGCCCGGAGTTCTTAGAGATAAGAGAAGCAAGAGGAGCAGGGAGGCAGGATCCACCGGTGAGGATAGTAGAGGTGCAGCAGGGCGAGGTGGAAGATGGGTGCGAAGATCGGGTAGATGTAGGGACCCAGGGAGGAATCGGATGATTCACGGAGGAGGGGGATTGAGGCAACCCGCAAGGGGAGCCTGCAACCATGTACCGCAGGGGGGTCGCCTCTACCTCCCAGGTTCCCCCACCAGAAGAAAAAATCACTTTCTTGTCAGTAGACATGCCAACTATGAGGATCCATTCTGTGACGCCCTGGTGATCCAGTCGGCGGTGGAAAATTATACGGTCTCGAGGATACTAGTGGATAATGGGAGCTCGGTGAATGTCATCTTCAAGAAAGCCTTCGATGTGATGAGGGTAGAAGGGAAGAGGATCCTGGCCTCGGATGAACCGTTGTTTGGGTTCTCTGGAGAGAGGAAAGAAGTGGAAGGGGGAGTAGGGCTGCACGTGAAGTTGGGGGCGTGTCACGGAACTGCAGGTTCGTGATCGTGGACGCCCCAAGCAGTTATAATGCCATCTTTGGGCGCCCCCTCATCAGCGCCTTTCGCTGCGTCCCCTCCTCGTTCTATCAATGCCTCAAGTTCAACAATGGGGGGGCGGGGCAGGCAGGTAGGGGACCCGAAAGTGGCAAGACAATGCTACGTTATAGCAGTCAACACCATTTCGTGGATGGCAGAGACAGAGGAGTTGGAGACTGAGATGGCGGCACTTGAGGAGGTCGTTGAAGAAGAGGGAATGGGCCTAGAGGAGGCAAGAGAGATAGTTGAAGAGAAGTGGGAGAAGAGGAGACTGAGAAGCAGCAAGGAGATGTGCAGGTGGTCCGGGGGACGAGGAGCAGGAGAGCCCAGAAGGGGCAATGGAAGTAGGAGAACAAGCGGCAGGAGGAGTTGAGGGAGAGGCCCCGAGGGGCGTGGGAGTCGAGCAGCAGCAGGAGGGGCTGGTAGAAGCGATGGAGATCGAGGAGGAGGTAGAAAGGGGAGAGCTGGAGCTGGAGGAAGAGGCAAGGGTCGGCTGGGAGCAATCGCGGCTGGAGCCGGCCGAAGAAGTGGTGGAGATGGAGGTCTTCACCAGCGCAAGGCGAATACAACGGGTGCGGGTCAGCGGGGGCTTGAGTCCCGAGGCCCGGGAGCAAGTGCGGGCTTGCATTCAAAGCAGCGTCGACATCTTCGCCTGGAGCACGGCGGACATGTCGGGCATCGACGCAGACGTGGCCTGCCATCGCCTGAACTTGGACCCCCGCACTCGCCCCATACGCCAGAAGATGAGAGTCATCGCCACCAAGCTGGAGGAGCCCATTCGTGAGGAGGTCAGGAAGCTCCTGGAGGCTGGCTTCATCTCGGAGATCCAGTATCCGGGCTGGATCTCGAATGTGGTAATGGTTAAAAAAGGAGGTGGTAAATGGAGAATGTGTATTGACTTTTCTTTGTTAAATAAATCATGCCCTAAGGATTGCTACCCCCTGCCTCGGATCGACGCGCTGGTTGATTCAGCCGTCGGTTTTTCTGTCATGAGCTTTTTAGATGCTTTTTCAGGTTATCACCAGATCTGGATGCACCCTCCTGATACCAATGATGTTTCCTTCATCACAAGGGAGGGATGCTTCAGTTACAAAATGATGCCCTTTGGGTTAAAGAACGCAGGGGCTACCTATCAGCGCATGATGGATCGGGTCTTCCGGGATCAGAGGGGGAGAAACTTGGAGGTCTACATCGACGACCTAATGATCAAAAGCAAGTGCATGGATTCGCACCTACAAGATCTGGAGGAGACATTCGCCACCTTAAGGAGGTTCAAGATGAGGCTGAACCCCTTGAAGTGTCTCTTCGGGGCCAGCCGCGGGAAGTTTCTCGGGCATCTTCTGACTCCGGCAGGGGTGGAGCCCAACCCGGACAAGGTAAAGGTCATCCTGGATTTGGAGTCACCTCGCGACGCCAAGGAGGTCCAGCGCTTGACAGGCAAGATGGCTGGGCTGAGCGGGTTCCTCTCCAGGGTAGGAGATAAGTGTTCTGCATTCTTTAAGGTGATGCGAGGGAATCAAAGGTTTGAGTGGACCACCGAGTGCGAAGAGGCCTTCCAAGGGCTGAAAAGATAACTCTCTCAGGCTCCTCTGCTCCAGAGCCCAAAAGAAGGAGAGGACCTGACCTTGTACCTCGGAGTAGGAGCGGAGGCGGTAAGCTCCGTCCTAGTGAGGGAAGAAGGAAAGAAGCAACTGTCCATCTACTACGTCAGCCGGATATTGAGGAAAGCAGAGCTCTGCTACCCCATCCTTGAAAAGCTCGCTTACTCCTTGGTCATCTCTGCAAGGAAACTCCGGTTGTACTTTCAAGCACATTCGATTAGGGTGGTGACCGACCACCCTCTTCGCAAGATCTTCGAAGGAGTGGAGCACTCGGGGAGACTGGCTAAGTGGTCTATTGAGCTAAGCGAGTTCGACATCTCTTTTATCCCAAGACTCTCCATCAAGGCGCAGGCAGTGGCAGACTTCCTAGCAGACTACATTGTTGAAGTCGAGGGGGGAGAGCAGCAACCTCGAGAAGCGTGGAAGTTGATGGTTGATGGGGCCTCGGGAAAGCACTCCCTCGGGGCAGGGGTGGTATTGACAAGCCCTCGGGGGGTAACCATAGAGCAAGCGGTCATTTTACATTTCCCTGTGACCAACAATCAAGCGGAGTATGAGGCCGTGATCGCCGACCTTCGCTTGGCAAAGGAGCTGGAGATTCGGGATGTGGAAGCTTTCACTGATTCAAATGTAGTAGCGTCGCAGATCCGGGGAGAGTTTGAAGCTCGGGAGCCTACCCTCATTAAATACCTCTCCAAGGTAAGGGCAATCATCGGAGGGTTCCGGTCATTCTCAATTCAACATGTTCCAAGGGAATAAAGTGTAGCCGCCGATCGATTAGCCAAGTTCGGACCTCAGGGAGGAGGGACCTTGACGGAGCTATTTCTACCGGCTATCGAGGAAGGAGAATTGATGGTGGTAGATCGGCAACCCTCGTGGGTGGATCCATTTGTGACCTTCCTAACCACCGGTGAACTTCCTGAGGGGACCAAGGTCGGAAGAAGCTTCAAGCGCAAAGCAGCTCACTACCTAATGATGGAGGGGGGCCAGCATCGTAAGATGTTGTCAGGGCTCCGAGCCACATGTGTGGCCGAAGAAGAGATCCTGAAGTTATTGGGGAGGTACACTCGGGCGAGTGCGGCAGTCACTCCGGAGGGAGGACGTTGGAGGCAAGGGTGGTCAGGCAGGGGTACTTTTGGCCCACCCTGAGGAAGGATGCCACAGAGTTTGCAAGGAGTTGTCAAAAATGTCAGCTCTGCGCCCCCTTCAGCTCTTGGCAGCCCAAAGGCTCCGAAGTATCACGGCACCGTGGCCGTTCATCATCTGGGGAATGGATTTAGTTGGGCCCTTTCCTCCGGGTAGTGGGCAGAGGAGATTCCTCTTGGTCATGGTCGATTATTTCTCGAAGTGGCTGGAGGTTAAAGCCTTGGCCAAGGTCACCTCACATGTCATAAGGAACTTCGTCTGGGGGGAGATCATTTGCAGACATGGGTTGCCCCAAGCAATAGTGACAGATAACGGCCCCCAGTTTACCAGCGAGGAGTTCATCAACTTCTGCGCCCAACTAGGGATAGATCTCCGGTTTGCCTCTGTCCACCAACCCCGGAGTAACGGTCAGGTGGAAGCGGCAAACAAAATCATTGTGAACCTACTAAAGAAAAAGGTGGAGAACTTAAAACGAAATTGGGTGGAGCAGCTCCCCTCGGTCCTGTGGGCCCTACGAACGACCCCGAACACGGCCACCGGTGAGACCCCCTTCAAGCTCTCTCATGGGTGTGAGGTCATCCTACCAGTGGAGTTCGAGGTCCGGTCCCCGCGAGTCACAGCCGCGGGCGAAGGAGACAAGACTTGGAGGTTGGAGAATGAGGAGGGGCAACGCCTCTCGTTGGATATGGTGGAAGAGCTGCGAGACGTGGCGGCTATCCGACAAGAAGAGATCAAGCGGCAAATGACCAAGCATTTTGATAAGCATGTCAAGGTCAAGCAGTTTGCTGAAGGGGATCTGGTGCTGAGAAAGGTTGACGCAGCAGGAAGGTCGGCTCCCGTGGGCAAGCTCCACCCGAACTGGAAAGGACCATACATAGTGAAGGAAGTCCTCGGAATAGGAGGATACTACCTCCAGGACGTGGAGGGGAGGCCCTAAGCCACACCTGGAGCGGTGATGACCTAAAACGCTTCTACCCATGAAGGGGGGAATGTAACCATGTATCTCAAAAATAACCTTATTATACTACATCGATTGATTTTCCCTTAACTATTGTCAAATTTTTCATAATATAATGTAATTATGTGTTTGGTAATACCCCGAGCTCGGCTCGGCCCCAGGTAGACCCGCTGCGTAGGCTCTCATCTAGCTGGCAGGTCTGAAGGCTCGCCTGTGGGGATAGGTTTGGTTGGTTTGAGATCTTCATCGGCACCCCGAGCTCGGCTCGGCCCCAGGTAGACCCGCTGTGCAGGCTCTCATCTAGCTGGCAGGTCCGAAGGCTCGCCTGTGGGGGATAGGTTTGGTTGGTTTGAGATCTTCATCGGCACCCCGAGCTCGGCTCGGCCCCAGGTAGACCCGCTGCGCAGGCTCTCATTAAGCTGGCAGGTCCGAAGGCTCGCCTGTGGGGGATAGGTTTGGTTGGTTTGAGATCTTCATCGGCACCCCGAGCTCAGCTCGGCCCCAGGTAGACCCGCCGCGCATGCTCTCATCTAGCTGGCAGGTCCGAAGGCTCGCCTGTGGGGGGATAGGTTTGGTTGGTATGAGATCGTCATCGGCACCCCGAGCTCGGCTCGGCCCCAGGTAGAACCGCCGCGCAGGCTCTCATCTAGCTGGCAGGTCCGAAGGCTCGCCTGTGGGGGATAGGTTTGGTTGGTTTGAGATCGTCATCGGCACCCCGAGCTCGGCTCGGCCACCGGTAGACCCGCTGCGCAGGTTCTCATCTAGCTGGCAGGTCCGAAGGCTCGCCTGTGGGGGATAGGTTTGGTTGGTTTGAGATCTTCATCGGCACCCTGATACGGCCAAAATGGATCTACGTAATCACGCAAGTGCACGTGTCGAATCAAGTAATAAAATGATGAGTTGAGTTATCGTTCCTAGAGGAAGTGCAACGTTAGTGCTCGTAATTACTAGCCTTACCCGTTCCGTGAATCCAAGTGGGATACTTTTTCTTAGTGGGTTAATTTTATAATAAAGAAAACTTAAACTAACAAAATTAAAACTAATTGGCACTTACTTAAGAGACTTTTATCAAATTGGAAAAATAGTCTCGTATGTGATTTCACTTGCTTGTTGTGATGAGTTCTAAAAATAAAACCCTCATGAATGCTTAATTACTATCCTGCGGCGAGTTGAAAGTAGATTTCTTTATCTCTCGATCTCCGAAATCCATTTACCCTAATTTCTCTAGTTATCTCTAACTTAGATGAAATGAGAATAACATACACACACAACTCAAGGTTCGCTAGCGAGAAATGAAATCTCTTTCTTTCCAACACTATCTCATAATCTATATTGCACTTTCGTCACTCCTCTCTCGAATCTCGCGACGAAGTATGATAGTGGAATTTTGGTTAAAGATTTGTACGACTCCTCTCTCGAATCTCGCCGCACAAAATAGAGGATTCAACTCTAAACAACGTAACTCCTCTCTCGAATCTTGTTACGCAATCTAGAAGAAGAACACTTATCCAAACATTCCATGAAATAAATACAGATCCAAGAAAAATAGTTTTCAACCATTCATAGAGGGAAGGTTAACATCAAAACATAACAACACACACAAGTTACTTTCACATACAAGACTTATGAAATTAGTTCATGCTAGAGGAATGAAACCACAACACAAAGAAAGTCTTACTAAACATGCTTAATGAGTTTTAATGCTGCAGGAATATGCGTGTAGATCTCGCTTAGACCCTTCTTCCTTCTTGCCGGTGCGTCCAAACCCTAGCCTTTCTTCCTCCTCTTCTTCTCCAAGATGATGGCCTCCAATGTCTTCCTTTTTTTCTCTCTAATTTCGTGCTCCTTTAGGAATGAAAATCCCCCCTTAAAAACGAGCAGCACTTTCCAATAGATGCCTTCTTTCATATTTAGTTTTGGCGCAAATTCGAAATTCGAATTTTAAAAACGCCCAGACTTGTTACAACAACTGCTTCAGGTTTTCTGTAACAACTGCACAGCCAAAATACAATTCCTGCACTTACTTTGCCGGTTCGATTTTTACGTCATTTCTAATAAGAAAAACATAATCAAAATATGTTAATTAAGCGTGAATAACATGACTATTAATTTATGGACATTTATACTAATTTAAGTCATTTCTTCTCATTTATCACAACGATTATGTAAAACTAGGGGACTAGATAACTTCATTGAGAAGTTATCACACCTCCACACTTGAACTTTTGCTAGTCCCTAGCAAAGATAATTCAAATCAATGGATTGGATGAAGATATACTATCAAGATGCAAATTCAAATGATCCTTCTTGTAAAATAACTTAATCAAAACTTACTCCAGAAATTCAATTTACTTAACTGATAGGCTTAGAAATCAACAAGAGCTCAAAATTCACATCATTCATTAGTTAGATAGAAGATAATGCTCAAATAAGTATCTTAGTGCGGTGCGTGCTTTTCTTAAAAGTAATTTACTCCCATGCAATTTTTCTCATTGAACCTCAGCATTTATTGGAAAGGATAAGAATAGGCTAAGCTTCGATTTAGCATACACATGAGTTAGTAGTTCAATTGAAAATAGGATAAACTTGGCTTGGTTAAAAAATTTATGGATAACCTTGATAATGAAATGGCATTCCCTAGTTAGTAGTCTTAGTACTTCACCATATTATGGGGTCTAACAACATATATTCTTTAACATATTTTTATAGTAGGATCATTCCAAGTATAAGTGCACATACCCGGGCCACATATCACTATGATGCTCAACCACATTTTTCTTTCTTTTTTTTTTTTACTCATAGTTGGGATCATTCCAAGTACGTTTTCACATACCTAGGCCGCATATCACTATGACATAAATTTCTCTATATTTGTTTATATCATCATAGTTGGGATCATTCCAAGCATGTGGGCATATACTTAGGTCGCATATCACTATAAAGTTCAATCATTTGTTTGTACAAATTTAACACCCATAAATGGCTAACTTACTAAGATACAACTAGTCGGAATATAGGGAATTTAGGCATGAAATCATATGTATGAAAAAGTTCAAGCTCAATCTATTCTAGTGAAGATCAAAATGGAATAACTACTTAAGCTCATGTCTTAGCTTACATCGTTGACTTAGTTCTTGCTCGCCCCTCCCGCTATTTGTAGAGGTCAATATCAAAAGATTGTCATGGAAGTAAACAAAAATTTTGTGCATAAAAACAAAAATGCTTAAGTGAGCGTTATCACAAAAAATCTTACTAATTTCAAATTCAGTAATTGAACTCTTTGGACTGTTCAGCCATACCAATCAATTATCATTGAATATATCTAGAATAGTCTATTGATTAAATGAAACAAGAACTGGGATCATTCAAAACGTGGTTTAACGATTCATCCAAATGGTAGGGGTTGTAATACCCCCACCTCCACACTTAAATGATTTGCTAGTCCCTAGCAAAACTATCGTTGGACTATGATATTGCAAAATAGTTGTAGTACGACGTACAAAATCATATAAAAGAGCGGAATTGAACTGTATAAAAAAAAGAAACTTCCCTGAAGTAGGAGTGCCCGCAAAGATACTTTGGCCAAATGTTCGTAGTAGGAACCTCGTGCATAGATTGTCACTTCATGTGTCCTAATGATCTGCACTCTTAACATGTGTACAAAACCTGGAGACAATTCATTCTACACAATTTCCCAAAGTAACTGTCCAAGTAATAAGCTAAACTGCATGTGTAATCGGAAGGTATGTTCATGTATGAGAGGAATAAACAGTGCAGTAGAAAAATGCGATTAAGACGAAAACAACTAGGCACATATGGCATATCATAATACCTCTCTATTTTTGACCAGCATATCAGCATAAATCAGGACAACAGCCCAGCATAATCATGTATCAAAAACTTGGCATGGCATTGAAGATGTGAAGTCCGCTTAGTAATAATTAGCAACCATAACACAGTAAAGTTCAAGGATGCATATATGACCTCCAATCATGATTTATCCCAAAATGGATGACAGTTTGCGCCCTCCATGCCCAATCTTTAGCAGTAATAATGTATGAAAATAGTGCAGATCATGTGCATGATAACGTATTAAGTCAAATATGAGTTACAATTAGCACATAAACATATTATGACAATACAAACTGCAATGTACCAAAATGGAGCGTTCATGGTGTCACACCACAAATATAAATCCCCAGACAATAGTCCATACTCATAAACATCTAGGAATAGTGAAGAACAAAATATGGATGATATATCCGTTAACGATCATATAGTCAAAACTATGCAAGACAAAAGGTGATCTGGGGAGATCCTACTCCTCATCGTCCGCGACATCCTCATCGTCAGCTTCGTCTTCATCAGCATCTCCCTCGTCATCATCATCGTCCTCATCATCATCGTCCTCGTCATCATCGTCCGCGTTTGCTTTCGTCGCCGGATCAACTCTAGTCTTGTCACAAGTCAAGAGGAAGCCTTTATCGTCGAACTGCCCCATCATCCTAAAATTCGGCTCAGACACCGGAATCTTCCTTTTCTCCATGAGTTTACGGATGTTGGTACGAATATCATCAAATTGCTCCCTTGCAAACAAATGGTGACATCTCTGATAGGCTTTGATGTACTCAATATGCTCCATCAACAGGTCGGGATCAGTGTCATGGTCGACCACTGGAATATCAATTCGCATTGGTTTCACTATTGGTGCCTGTGAAGTCTGAGCTGCATCCCCTTTCTTCCAACTACGACCCCTTTCTTGTGTTTCCGCAGCAACCTTGATGTTGACTTCGACAACTGTTTCAGTAATATGTCGCTTCACAGGTGTAACCATGTCCTCCACACCCTTTTCCACACCAGCTTGCAGACATAGCTCAGTTATGAGGGTAGGAAACCATAGCTGCTTAGGGTTCTCCTCTCTAATTTTCTGCCGAAGTTGCAATGAAATAATCTTTCCCAAATCGAAGTATAGGCCCTTAATAATACCGTAGATCAACGTCACCTTATCCAACGTAATAGTGTTCGGGTGCCGAGTGGGCATGATACTAGCATTAATAAACAGCAGCCAGCCACACCTTAGCTTCCCTAGTTAGACAAGACGTCTTCAATACTCTATGTGTCTTACTAGCCCACTCTGGTGTCGGTGTACAACACACTGTATCCGTCATTTCCTGAAGAGATACCTTATTAAGAATTTCAGCATAGTCGTCATACCCATGATCCTCCAAACTGAACAGATCACTAATCATTTCTGCAGAAAACTCAACCGTCTTCCCTCTAACAGTCACTACTTGTCCCTCTATGCTTTTAGCATTTGCATAAAATTCGTAGACCATGGGGAGTATAGCCTCAGTCCTCGGATGGCAGACGACCTCCCACTGAAGTGCCTTGATCTGCTCAGCATAGGTTAGACTCCAAGCCCTCTTTTCCATTTTAAATCCTCTTTCAAAGATAAAAGGGAGCGTTTTCAATGAGCGAAACCAATACTCCGCGGCCTCCTCACTTGAAAACTTCACGGCTTTCTCTCCAACAACTTCCTTCCCCTTTTTCTTATTAGACCTTCGTTTAGAAGACATAGTCCTAGCTAAACACCGCACACAACATAGGAGAATATATAAATTTTCTACTAATTACTCTTATCCATGAGTTGCAAGGTTAGGATTTATACCTTAGAGCTTTTCAGAGAATGAAATTAGAAGCCCTTGCAGTGCTCTCGTTGAACTCAGATGGAGGTAATGTCCTCGCCGTCCACCGCACTCGTTCAGAACTCCGCTTATGTACTGTAGCTTGCTTCCAAAATCCCGATCACGTCACAGCCGTGCGCCGGTTGTCTCCCACTTCGTCGGTAACCTAACCATAAATCGGGAAGACTAAAATGTGGGTCGGATTCTACAATGTGTTGGGGATTAAAGGATTTACCTTCAACAACCTCGGAGATCCTCCCCCAGAACTCACCCCGTGGCGATTCTTCCTTGATCGCACAGCCCAGATAAGGTCGCCGCCTGGTTCGAAATCTACGAGCCAGGGTTTGGCCGCCGCCGCCCGGGTGGAAATCGCCGCCAGGCAGAGCTTCCGCCGCTTGCTCCTTGCCGATGTCGCACCCTCGCCCGCTCGCAATCGTGCCCTAGAACCCGGTGGGAATGAGGGGAGAGATTAAAAATTTTATATTTATTACTGCAATAATTAATGGATTAAGGAATTTGATTAAACATAAAACCGGTTAATATTTAAATAATTGCGTTTAATTTTAAAACCTAAATTAACTTAACTTAATTTAACCCCAACCGCCGTGTGGCGATTCACGCGTGCCGGTTCAGTTGAACCGGCGGCTGGAGGTCTTCCGCGGCATCCATGAAGAAGCAGTCAGAAATTAAAATTCCGCTACGCATGTTTTTGTAGCGTTGTAACAACTGTCTTCTGTTTTACAGAATCTATTTTACTCTAAATTCCTACAGATTTTTGTCCAGTTTTTTCTCTCCTCCAGCATTTTCACTCCTAAAAATTCTTGAGCATAGTCAACTAAGTTCATATGGCCTTGCTTCCTTCAACACATCATTTTTTTTTTTTACTTAATGAAATAAACGAATATAGATAATTATCATTATTATTATTTATATATATATATTATACGATACGATGGGTTGCCTCCCACCAGCGCCTCCTTTAAAACGTCTCGGCCGGACGTATCTCTTCGTTGCTCGTCATTGCAATTTCATGATCGTCGACTCCCGGCGATCAATATCTATATGATATTCCTTTAGTCTTTGGTCATTTACCTTGAATTCGGAGCCATCCTTCTCGTTGCAAATCGTGACTACCCCATTCGGGTGCACCTGCGTCACTAGAAATGGTCCCGACCATCTCGATTTTAGTTTTCCCGGGAATAATTTAAGTCTTGAGTTAAATAACAATACCAATTGCCCGGTCTTGAACTCTTTCACCGTTAATCTTGCGTCGTGCCATTTTTTTGTTCGCTCTTTATAAAGTTTGGCGCTCTCGTATGCGTTAGACCGAATTTCTTTCAATTCATTAATTTGCAATAGCCTTTTATTGCCCGCCTCTTAGAAGTCAAAATTTAATTTCTTAATTGCCCAATACGCCTTATGTTCCAACTCCACCGGTAGGTGACACGCCTTCCCATAGATCATTTTATAGGGTGTTAATCCGATCGGAGTTTTAAAAGCCGTTCTATAAGCCCACAAAGCATCACCTAGCTTTTGTGACCAATCCTTGCGCGTTGCATTCACCGTTTTCTCTAAGATGGTCTTGATCTCACGATCTCACGATTTGACACCTCGGCTAAGCCATTGGTTTGCGGATGGTAGGCAAGAGCTACTTTATGTGTCACACCATATTTCTTTAGTAAAGTTTTAAATTGTGAATTACAAAAGTGCGCCCCTCCATCACTAATTATTGCCCTCGGTGTACCAAATCTAGTGAAAATGTTAGTCCTTAGAAATTTTAGCACCACCTTGGCATCATTCCTTTGCGTAGCTATCGCCTCTATCCACTTCGACGCATAGTCTACTGCTAGCAAAATATATAAATTTTCATCGGAGTTAACAAAGGGGCCCATGAAATCAATCCCCATACATCAAAGACTTCTACTTCAAGGATTCCATTCATGGGCATGCTTGCTCCCCGCTGAAGATTTCCAACCCGTTGACAACGGTCACACTGTCCTACAAAATGATGAGAGTCCTTGAATAAGGTTGGCCAATAGAATCCTGACTCTAAAACCTTCCTCGCTGTCTGGTCTCCCTTATGGTGTCCTCCATAGGGTGATGCATGACACTTTTCTAGAATACTATGAACTTCCATCTCGGGCACACACCTACGAATAATTTGATCAGCACAAATTTTAAATAGATACGGGTCATCCCATAGGTAAAACTTCACCTGATGAAGGAATCGCTTCTTTGTTGGTAGCTAAAATCCGTGAAAAACCTTGCTAACTATATAGTTAACGAAATCAGCATACCATGGGATACTCCCTTCTGTGACTGCAAGTAAACTCTCATCTGGGAAACTTTCCTTAATCTCAACGTGTACGTCTTTCTCACATCCATTCTCTAATCTCGATAAGTGGTCGGCAATCGGGTTGTCTGCCCCCTTACGATCCTTGATCTCAAAATCAAACTCTTGGAGGAGTAGAACCCATCTAATAAGCCTAGGTTTAGCCTCCTTTTTCTCTACTAGATATCGGATTGCCGCGTGGTCCGTGTAAACTGTGACTGTAGAACTAATCAGATAAGCGCGGAATTTGTCGAATGCAAAACCACCGCTAAGAGTTCTTTTTCTGTAGTTGTGTAGTTCACCTGGGCATTAATAAGAGTCTTACTAGCATAATGAATGGTGTGGAAACCTTGTCGTGCATTTGCCCCAACACGGCTCCCACCGCATAGTTGCTCGCATCGCACATGAGAACGAAGGGTAGTGAGAAATCAGGTGCCTTGACAATGGGTGCCGAGATTATTTTTCTTTTAAACGTTTGAAATGCTTCTAAGCACTCATTATTGAAAATAAAAGGTGTATCTTTCTCGAGTAAATTGCATAAAGGCTTTGTGATTTTGAAAAATCTCTAATGAACCGCCTATAGAATCCGGCATGACCGAGGAAACTACGAATGCCCTTGACATTCGTTGGCGGAGAAAGTTTTTCTATCACTTCAATCTTTGCTCGATCCACTTCTAGTCCTTGACTCGATACCTTATGTCCTAATACAATGCCCTCACGTACCATAAAATGGCACTTTTCCAGTTCAGTACTAAGTTAGTCTCAACACAGCGGGCGGGCAATACCCTCCCCAGACATGCCAAACATGCATCGAACGATTTACCAAAGATGGAAAAATCGTCCATGAATACCTCGATTCCATACTCTGTCGGATCAATGCCTCGAGCGATGAAGTCGGATAGTATTGCCAGAATACAACGCTGAAATGTGGCGGGAGCGTTGCATAATCCAAATGGTAGTCTCCTAAATGCAAATGTACCAAAAGGGCATGTAAATGTCGTCTTCTCTTGATCTTCTGGTGCAACCATAAGCTGGTTGTATCCTGAATATCCGTCCAAGAAGCAAAAATACTGGCCACCTGCCAATCTATCTAAGACTTGGTCAAGGAATGGTAACGGAAAATGATCTTTTCTAGTCACCTTGTTCAATTTTCTATAATCAATACATATCCTCCATCCCGTGACCGCCCTAGTAGGTATAAGTTCATTATTTTCATTCTTAATAAGTGTTATCCCTCCCTTCTTTGGTACGCAATGCACCGGGCTTACCCACTTGCTATCTGAATAGGATATATAATGCCCGCGTCCAGCCACTTAATGATTTCCTTCATCACCACCTCCTTCATTGGAGGACTAAGCCTTCGTTGATGTTCGATGGATCCCTTCTCCCCATCTTCCAAAAGAATTTTGTGCATACAGATGGATGGGCTAATCCCCTTGATGTCGGCAAGAGTCCAACCAATCGCTTCCTTAAACTCCCTTAGTAACTCAATTAATTTTAACTCTTCTTCCAATCTTAATGATGCATTGATTATGACCGGAAGAGTGTTATCTTTCTCTAGAAATACATACTTAAGGTGTTCAGGTAGTGGTTTTAATTCTAACTTAGGTGGTTCAATGATAGAAGGTTTTATCATTCTTTGTTCGCTTGTCCTAGTTATCACTTCAAAACTCTTATATAGTGGCAACCCTTCACATGTATTGAGTATGTGAACAACTTCTTCCATTACTTTATCTTCTTCACCCTCGTCGTTAACTAAGATGTCTAACAATCTATGGTCAAAATCTTCTTCCTCGTGTGTCAACCTAGAGGGCACCTCAACCTCTTTAATTACATAGCATTCTTCTCGATCTTCAGGGAATTTCATAGCCTTAAGGATATTGAAGGTTACCTCCTCTTCGTTAACTCTCATTGTTAGCTCTCCCTTTTGTACATCTATGAGGGTGCGTCCTGTGGCTAAAAATGGTCTTCCTAGAATAATAGGAACTTCCTTATCCTCATCCATATCTAGCACCACAAAATCGGCTGGAAAGATGAATTTATCCACCTTAACAATACATCCTCAACAATTCCCTTGGGAAAAGCTAAAGACCTATCGGCCAACTGTAGAGTAAGAGATGTTGGTGTAATCTCTCCCAGGCCTAATTTTGTGTAAATAGATAAGGGCATCAGATTGATGCTAGCTCCTAAGTCACACAATGCTCTCCCTGAAAATGTCGTTCCTATCAAACATGGTATTGTAAAACTACCTGGATCTTTTAATTTTTGAGGTAGTTTCTTTTGTAATATAGCACTACATTCTTCCGTTAGGGCGACTATCTCCCTCTCAACGAATTTCCTCTTCTTGGATAAGATGTCTTTCATAAACTTGACATAACTAGGCATCTGTTCAAGAGCCTCAGCAAACGGAATATTTATAGTTAATTTCTTAAAGATTTCCATAAACTTTTGGAATTGCTTATCGAGCTTTGTCTTCGCTAATCTAGATGGGAAGGGAGGTGGAGGATAGATGATTTCTTTCTTTTTATTATTTAGTGGTTGGGCTTCAACTATCTCTGGTTCCTTAACTCCTACGGGCTCTTCTTCTTGCATCCCCTAGGTTCATTTCCTTGTTCCTTCCTCTCGTCATCTCTAGCCTTTTCTAACAACCTCTCCACTTTGAATTTCCACCCCACTCCTTAAAGCGATTGCATTACAATGATTAGGAGGTTCCTCTCTTGTTGGGTTAGGCATGGTGTCCGAAGGTAATGATCCAATCGGCCTTTTGCTTAACGTGGTTGCTAATTGCCCCAATGTGGTCTCTAAAGATCTTAGAGATGACTCAATCCCTCCAATCCTAGACTCATTCTTTTGGAACATCCCCACAATAACTTCATCAGTTAACTTCCTAGGATTGTTTTGAGGATTCCCTTGGGTGGGATTCAGATTTTGATGAAATCCCGGAGATTGGTTCACTCCTTGATTATTTCTCCAAGAGAAATTAGGGTGATGTCGCCACTCGGGGTGATATATGATTAGCAAATCCCGGTGGAAATTGCCTCTGTTGTCCTCCTATATAATTGGCTTCCTCCGTTAATAGATTTAATTGTTCCACCGTTAGTGGTGCACTAGGCGCAGGATTAGATAATGAATCCAGCCTCTTGTTAATCAAGTTGAATTGTGATGCCATTTCGGCGGCTAAGGATGTGATTTGATCTACATGGTGCACCCCTGCTGGTTACTAGTTGCTTGTCTTTCATATGCTTGATAATTATTAGACGTTAAATCTTCTAAAATGGTATACGCATCTTCCGATATTTTTTCATTAGGGAACCTCCCGCGGCTCCATCTACTAGAATCATGGTTGCGGTTTGCAACCCGTTGTAAAATGTGGATACTTGTTGGTGTTGTGCTAACCCATGGTGTGGACATTTTCTTAACAGCTCCTTAAAACGCTCCCATGCGTCGTAAAGAGTCTCCCATGATGTTGCATAAACGTAGTGATATCTCTAATCAGCTTAGCCGTCTTAGAAGGTGGAAAATACTTATTTAAAAATTTATCTTCTAATTGGGTCCATGTGGTGATAGCATCATCGGGTAATGAGTCCAACCAATCCCTTGCTCGACCTTCTAAGGAAAA
Source organism: Platanthera guangdongensis (assembly GCA_039583875.1). Taxonomy (NCBI): domain Eukaryota; kingdom Viridiplantae; phylum Streptophyta; class Magnoliopsida; order Asparagales; family Orchidaceae; genus Platanthera; species Platanthera guangdongensis. The sequence goes on from CM077165.1 coordinate 151,461,672, forward strand.
AGGAAATGCTCTTAGTTGAATTGTCTGCGGACACACCATTTGCCTTAAACATGTCGCATATTGTTAAGAAGGTTTTTAAGTGAGAGTTTGCATCTTCATGGCTAAGACCCCCAAATCTATTTAGTTGAACTTGTTGCATAATGAAAGGGTCCATCTTAAAATTATTAGCTTCTATAGGTGGTCGGGCAATACTCGTGTGCAAACTCCCCTAAAAGGTGTGTTGTAATCCCTACATGTCATTCGAGGCGGCACGTGTTGATTATTAGGATTTGCTTGCCCGTTATGGTGCACGTGACCCTCTATGTCATCGATAACTTATTGTCCGTTATTATCCATCTCAGGATGATCAATGTTTTCCGTTCTATGGTTTCTTCGATTTTGTCTACAGGTGCGCTCTATTTCTAAGTTCAGTGGCAATAATTCTGGGTTTTTATACCTTGACATACACCACAAAGCTTCGAAATAAGTGCTAAGACAAGAAAAACAATTAAAAACAAAAATACTTGATCTCCAACTACTAAGGTTTAACTAATATTACGAGAAATAAAACACTAAACCAGTTGCGCTTCCCCGGCAACGGCGCCAAAAACTTGATACGGCCAAAATGGATCTACGTAATCACGCAAGTGCACGTGTCGAATCAAGTAATAAAATGATGAGTTGAGTTATCGTTCCTAGAGGAAGTGCAACGTTAGTGCTCGTAATTACTAGCCTTACCCGTTCCGTGAATCCAAGTGGGATACTTTTTCTTAGTGGGTTAATTTTATAATAAAGAAAACTTAAACTAACAAAATTAAAACTAATTGGCACTTACTTAAGAGACTTTTATCAAATTGGAAAAATAGTCTCGTATGTGATTTCACTTGCTTGTTGTGATGAGTTCTAAAAATAAACCCTCATGAATGCTTAATTACTATCCTGCGGCGAGTTGAAAGTAGATTTCTTTATCTCTCGATCTCCGAAATCCATTTACCCTAATTTCTCTAGTTATCTCTAACTTAGATGAAATGAGAATAACATACACACACAACTCAAGGTTCGCTAGCGAGAAATGAAATCTCTTTCTTTCCAACACTATCTCATAATCTATATTGCACTTTCGTCACTCCTCTATCGAATCTCGCGACGAAGTATGATAATGGAATTTTGGTTAAAGATTTGTACGACTCCTCTCTCGAATCTCGCCGCACAAAATAGAGGATTCAACTCTAAACAACGTAACTCCTCTCTCGAATCTTGTTACGCAATCTAGAAGAAGAACACTTATCCAAACATTCCATGAAATAAATACAGATCCAAGAAAAATAGTTTTCAACCATTCATAGAGGGAAGGTTAACATCAAAACATAACAACAACACAAGTTACTTTCACATACAAGACTTATGAAATTAGTTCATGCTAGAGGAATGAAACCACACAACAAAGAAAGTCTTACTAAACATGCTTAATGAGTTTTAATGCTGCAGGAATATGCGTGTAGATCTCGCTTAGACCCTTCTTCCTTCTTACCGGTGCGTCCAAACCCTAGCCTTTCTTCCTCCTCTTCTTCTCCAAGATGATGGCCTCCAATGTCTTCCTTTTTTTCTCTCTAATTTCGTGCTCCTTTAGGAATGAAAATCCCCCCTTAAAAACGAGCAGCAACTTTCCAATAGATGCCTTCTTTCATATTTAGTTTTGGCGCAAAATTCGAAATTCGAATTTTAAAAACGCCCAGACTTGTTACAACAACTGCTTCAGGTTTTCTGTAACAACTGCACAGCCAAAATACAATTCCTGCACTTACTTTGCCGGTTCGATTTTTACGTCATTTCTAATAAGAAAAACATAATCAAAATATGTTAATTAAGCGTGAATAACATGACTATTAATTTATGGACATTTATACTAATTTAAGTCATTTCTTCTCATTTATCACAACGATTATGTAAAACTAGGGGACTAGATAACTTCAATTGAGAAGTTATCACACCCCGAGCTCGGCTCGGCCCCAGGTAGACCCGCTGCGCAGGCTCTCATCTAGCTGGCAGGTCCGAAGGCTCGCCTGTGGGGGAAAGGTTTGGTTGGTTTGAGATCGTCATCGGCACCCCGAGCTCGGCTCGGCCCCAGGTAGACCCGCTGCGCAAGCTCTCATCTAGCTGGCAGGTCCGAAGGCTCGCCTGTGGGGATAGGTTTGGTTGGTTTGAGATCGTCATCGCACCCCGAGCTCGGCTCGGCCCCAGGTAGACCCGCTGCGCAGGCTCCCATCTAGCTGGCAGGTCCGAAGGCTCGCCTGTGGGGGATAGGTTTTGGTTTGAGGTCTTCATCGGCACCCCGAGCTCGGCTCGGCCCCAGGTAGACCCGCTGCGCAGTCCCATCTAGCTGGCAGGTCCGAAGGCTCGCCTGTGGGGGATAGGTTTTGGTTTGAGGTCTTCATCAGCACCCCGAGCTCGGCTCGGCCCCAGGTAGACCCGCTGCGCAGGCTCCCATCTAGCTGGCAGGTCCGAAGGCTCGCCTGTGGGGGATAGGTTTTGGTTTGAGGTCTTCATCGGCACCCCGAGCTCGGCTCGGCCCCAGGTAGACCCGCTGCGCAGGCTCCCATCTAGCTGGCAGCAGGTTCCCGCCGATTCGTCACTAAGGAAGACTATCCTAGGGGGGCCAAGGGCCTCGGCGGAAGCATACGTAGGAAGCACTCGGCCACAGCAATTACATCAAGCACATTCACAATAACGAGACATTTACAATGAAACGTTTTCAATATATATTACACAAATACGAGTTTAGAGCGTCTCGCTCTTTACACTAAGACAAAAGAAGAAAAAAGGGACCCCTCAAGGAGACAAGCTATACCCTTCAGAGCTCCCGCTAGAGCTCTCGCCGGAGCTCTCCCCGGAGGTCTCACCACCCGCGGCAGGGGATTTCGAGACATCCGAGGGTGGGGTATCAGGGGCGCCCGGGGGCTTTGGAATGGGCTCGAAGAGCCAGGGAACGAGCTGTTGAGCGGTGATGTTTTTGCCCCTCCCATCCCAGCAGTTGACGTCTCGCAGCGTCTCCAGCGTCAACCTGACTGTAGCCTGCGCGTTGGCCTGGAGAAGCTTGTCGACGTCATAGACCGAGTAGTACCGGCTCTTCAGTCTCTCGTCCAGCGGGGGAGCCGCACTCGCCTCCAGGCACGCAATCTGCTCCCTCAGGAGGATGTTGTCATATCGAGCTTGGGATAGCTCCTCGCGAAGCGTGGCTTGGGCGGAATCCTGAGCAGCAAGAGGTTAGCATAAATGAGAAGAGCTAAAGTAGCGAGTGCATGCGTTGTAAAAGATCTCGCTTATCCCTTCCGCCTGGCGCGAAGATAGCAGCTGCTGGGCCTCGGCCAGCTCCTTTGCCAAAGCGGCCGCCTGAGCCACCGCATCATCCCTAGCCTTGAACATATCCTGAAAATTGTGGTTTATTGTGATGCTCCGGCGAGCACACATATGCGCAAGCTCCAGCCCGCGCATTAGGGCGCGAGTAGAATCGTAAGCCAGCAGCCGGGTCGACATTCTGTCATAGACACTGGCATCCTCCCGGTTGTAGAGGCAGTAACCTAAGGCGAAAGCCTCGCTGGTAACCTCGTCTCGCTCTGCCCAGCTGGGCAAGAGGGATGAGATTGAGATCTTGTTGGCGTTGGGATCCCACTGTAGCAGCGGCTTGTTCTCCGCGTCCAGGCACCTCGTGCCGAGACCAAAATTGCGATGGCCTCGCGGCACCTCTCTAGACAGAGGCTGGTCGGAGGTCCCGGCGGCGGCACCCTCTCCCTCTGCAGCACCAGGGGCCTGAGGGTTCTCGGCAGGGGCCTCAGGGCCGCCCCTGGTGGCTGCGATCTCGCTGACAGCCTGCAAGATCTCCTCAAAGGAGCGGCCTGCAGGGAGATGTTGGGAGGGCGGCACCACAACGGCCTTGCCCTTCTCGGTATCAGTTGTTTTGGGCCTTTTGATCGGTTGAGGCGGAGGAGCGTCGGGCTTTCGCTTCACGACACCGGTTGAAGGAGGAGGGGCCGGCTCTTTCCGGCAGGCTGGAGCAGCGGCCTTTGCGAGAGCCAGCGGGTCTTTTGGAGGTTGGCTCCCACCAGCGCGAGCCTCGTCAAAGGGCTACGTAAGGGGATCTCGCGCTCTCCTGCGAAAGTGGCAATACTAAGCTCAAACCTTGAAAAAGACATGTATTAGCGAAGTAAAGGCGATACCTTACCTTCGCCTGGGAGCACTGGAAGGAGTGAATCAACGTCTCGCCGAAGGTAGAGGACGTCGAAGTCCTTGGTTCCAAAGAACTCAAGGAGGGCGCTCTCGCGCGAGCCCAAGGAGGGGGGCTTGTAGGCGGCATCCTCGTATTGGATGGGTGCGAGAGGCACATTCCCGAAGTCGCCGGAAACAAAGATGAACCTCTCGCCCCAGTGATGGTGCTTGTTGGCGAGACCGATCGTCTTGAGCAGTTGTCCAGAGAAGAAGACCACCCCTCCTTTGGCGCGGAAAGTGAACAGCTTGCGGAGGATTGGCAGGCTGAACTCGATCCTCTCGGATCGCATGTAACATATGAAAGCCACGAGAATCGCAACCGAATTTGGGTTCAGTTGCGCGGGAACCACTCCATAATACCGGAGGGCCTGGCGCATCTTGGGCCACAGCGGGAGGCGGAAGCCCACCTCGAAGTGCTCCAGGGGGATTGCGAGCTCCCCCTCCCTCGCGGTGTTTACCTTCTCGTGGTTGTCTGGGTTCCGCGCGGTGAAGCCGGCGGGAACGTGGCGAGTCTGGATTAGGTTGAACTCATCCACGGTGAGAGTGCATGAAGGAAAAAGGTGATTCTGAAAAGCTTTCGCACAGTTGGATCGTCCCTCACCACCGCCTGGCATCGTGATGAAGAGTTTGAAGGCGAGAGCTTCAAGAAGAAGGCGAGAGCAAGAACTGTACGAGAACGGAAGGAGAAGGCGGAGACAAGCGAGAGCTTTGGAGAGACCGTGAAGACAACAGAAGAGGAGTGAGATTGGGATCGGAGAAATGAATGTGGTAGGTGAGCTTCCCTATTTATAGAAAACCGTGATCATGATGACTGTTTTCAAAAAGGTGGCGGAGGTACAACCGGCACGTCCTAGGTCAGCGACGCTTCGTTTTCCCGCCCAAGTTCGATAGTGACTGATTGACCGAATGATTAGCGCAAGCGTTGTGAGATGATGTGTGACAAGCAAGATAGGCGGAAACAAGGTAGCTCTCGCCAACCAAGAGCCCAGGATAATAACATATGTGCATATAATAATAAAAAGCAATAAGTGCAGAGTTATTGCTCTCGCTGAGCGAGAACTGGATAAAAAGTAAGCGATAAGTGCAGAATTATTAGCTACAGTTCTAGTGAATAAATAAGGGTACATCTGAGAAGGGGAAGGCCTGGGGAAGAGAAGGGGAGGTCTCGCGGTTCAATAAGGCTCCCACCGCCATTTCCCTTGCTCTCACCGCCATTTCCCTTGCTCCCGCAGCTTGGTCTGGGGTGGCGCCTGCGGGTTGAAGTAGGACGACAGAACAGTGCATCCCAGGTCGACCCGGCGGGGCAGATCACGGATTTGCTCGATGCACCTTTCGGGTGAGGATCCGGCGGTAACCCCCCCCCCCCCCCCGGCCGGTCCATCTCGCCGATAAGATAATCCCGCTCAGAGTCTCTAGCCTCTTTTCCACTGATTGGCGAAACTCTTTTGTCGCGAGGTCGCGGACCCGTTCTCGTCGGATGAGCTTCGATAGGACGGCGGCAACCTTCTTCCCCCGTCTTTTAGCGCTCCCGGCACCGGTCAAGATCTCCTCCATCTCGTCAGACGAAGGGAAGGGGGAGCTCTCGCCATCCCCCCCCCCCTCTTTCTTCTTCTTCTTCTTCTTCTTCTTCCTCTACCTCAGCTCCAAGCCGCGAGCCCATGTCCCCTGGCAAAAGAATTCCTGTTACAGCGAGAGCTAGAGGATTGCTGTGATAAAATTTCCATATACCTGCAGCATGACGAGGCCCCCCGGTCGACGGCAGGCGAGAAGGCCCAGCCCCCCCCCCCCCCCCCTCAGCTCCAAAGAGTAGGTGGATTGGCTTTCTTTTCCGGGGGGGGGGGATTTTGCGAATGGTAATCCCGGCTTGGTCGGGAGCGGGGAGGGGGTCTCCTCTCCCGCAGGATGGCTGGCGTCTAACGGAGGCGCGGAAGATTCGGCAGTATTTCCTCCCGCCGGTAGGGAGGAATCAACCGCAAGGGCAGGCTGATACCAAGTTAGAACCCGCCAACCCATTAGTTTATCTCAAAACTCAGGTATTGAGATGATGGGTGGCGGGGTACATGAACACAAAGTGGAGAAGTCTGCGGGCGATGTGGGATTAAACCCAACCACCAGGACCGCGGGGATATTCCGCCACACACAAGGGGGCCCACCGGGGTCAACACCCAGACCTGGAACGCGATGGGGAAAGCCCAAACATACGGTCCCACACACACATGTCCTGCTGGCAAATATAATCTCAACACACCTCCGCAGCAGGACAACCTCCTCTGATACCAAGTTAGAACCCGCCAACCCATTAGTTCATCTCAAAACCCAGGTATTGAGATGAAGGGTGGCGGGGTACATGAACACAAAGTGGAGAAGTCTGCGGGCGATGTGGGATTAACCCCAACCACAGACCGCGGGATATTCCGCCACACAAGGGGGCCCACCGGGGTCAACACCCAGACCTGGAACGCGATGGGGAAAGCCCAAACATACGGTCCCACACACACATGTCCTGCTGGCAAATATAATCTCAACAGACGAATTTACCCATGTGCCCTCAGGGAAACAACGGGATTCGGCTATTGGCAGACCAACTAGGGGCTTTTCAGTAATTTCAGGTCAGCACGATGCTATAAATAGACCCATAAGGACTCTTTTGAAGGCAAGCTGTCATTATCTCTCAAATTCCAGTGCTTTCTGAGGAGCTCCTAGCCCAGCTTTGGCTTTGGAGGGGAAGCTCTCAGAGATCTTCCGGGTGTGAGGTGGGACCTCCCTGCTGAGGCTTTGGGTCAGTCTTAGGTCCTTTGAATCCAGTCGAGGGTTGAGACTTGAGAGAAGTAGGTTTTGGTTGCACCCCCTTTTCTTCGAACTCCCGTTGGGGTCATATTTGGCTTCAACATCTATATAAATATAAATTAATTATTTGTTATATATATTATTATATTAACATATTAAATTATGTTTTAAAATTTATGATGTATTTGTAATATATACATATTGTTGCGGGCTAACTCGATGCCCCGGTCGAACCGGATTCACTTGAACCGCCTTAGCTTACGGAGCAGTCGAGCACGCACACAGTCAATGAAAATAAAAGGTTGACACAAGATGTGATGACGTGGAAAAACCCCTCAATCGGGTAAAAAACCACGTGACCGGATCGGTGCCGGTCAAAATCCACTAGCTGCTTGCGATTACAATGTGTTCGGAGAATCGGGGGCGACAGACCGCTCCCCGTTACAGCTTGGGGGAGAGAGAGAGACTTCAGCTCCCAGCAGGCAACAGGCTCCGCCGCGGGAGCGACTTGGATACTAGAATCCGAGAAGTGGTTCTGGAGCTATGAAGTTTCGAGCGCGGCTATGGCGTCTGCCCGCTCGCAGTGGTCTTCCTCCTTTTTTCGAGCATTCCAGGACTGGGGTGTTTTCCTGCTGGCGGCACACTGGTGGCTCGAGGTGGCTGGAAGATGATCCGAGGGAGGAGTCTGGCAGAGCTATCGCCTGAGGAAGAAGATGATCTGGAGCTAAAAAGTGATTTATGAGGAGGCCCTGGGGCTCCTTTTATAACCTCCGGGAGGGGATCATGGCGGGTCCCACCACTAACTTAGTGGGTTAGTGGTGGTTGCCCACCAGATCGGACAGTGAGGAAAGCCCGCCACGATTCGACGGCGAGCATGCTGTTAATGGTGGTGGGCTGCCAGGCGGCGAAGGCGGCCGGCCGGCGGCTAGGCCGGCGGCTACGCCGGGAGCGGCGACCCAGCCGGCGGCGACCTGGCCGGCGGCCCGGCAGCGGCGACGGCCTGGCCGGCGGCGGCGGCCTGGCCGGCGGCGGCGGCGGCCTGGCCGCGGCGGCGGCCTGGCCGGCGGCGGCGGCGGCGGCCTGGCCGGCGGCGGCGGCCTGGCCGGCGGCGGCGGCGGCCTGGCCGGCGGCGGCCTGGCCGGCGGCGGCTTGGCCGACGGCGGCAGCGGCCTGGCCGGCGGGCTGCGGCGGTGGTTTCCCCCCCTAAAAGGGGGGCGGTTTCTTGGTGGAGAGAGAGGGAGTGGGCCCTCCACTCATGTTTTCCTCATCATGGGAAGTTCGTGGGAAGTGGAGTTTGACTAGTCAACCCCATGATCTCCCACTTGGGGAGGAGATCATGGGGAATCCCCCTTATAAATAGTGGTGCAACCCATCACATATATCTATTTGTCAAATAAAATTTAGACTTTGTTTGTCACGATGATAACAGTCATCAACGCGGTGTTTATGAACCGTCATTCTTGAAAGCTCGACCTTATTTACGAAACTTCATCCATTTTTATGTTTAAAAGTCAAAAGGTTTTATTTTCTTAATTATGTTCTTGACCGTATTGATGTCAAACGTCCATTCTATTATAGTGACGTTTTTGTTCAAACTCATTAGAGGAAAAATGTTGTACCAATGGAGTCTTTAAAGTATACAAATATAATGAATTAATGATAATAAAATACCAGTTTATAAATAGTTGAAGTAGTTTGTAACTTTCTTGAATAAACTGATGACATGTCTTAATAATAACCTAGCATAGTAGGTGTAGAAGCTTTACAAAAAAAATTGTTAAATTTAAATGAATTTTCACCATTATTTATCATTTTTGATAGTATAATTACTTAAATGTACATTATATTTTAATTTTTTTTAAAAATAGATTATAATATGTCATTAAAATATAAAAATAAGTTCATAATTGATATTTTTGAATGTTTCAACAAAGACAACTTTTCCTCCGTTTCGATATCCAGTCCAATTTTCAAACCTTTGCTTATGACTATATTTTTTACAACAATGCAGTTTTAATAAAAAAATACAATTGCAATAAACTATTTTTTAATCATTTTTAATCATAAAAAATTAATTGTATTTTATAGTAGAAAAAACTTTTTTGTAGATCAAAAACATATACATATAATATTTAAATGATCGTACAAAAAAATCACAATATATTAATATTGATATTTTTACAGTTATTTTAAGTACCAAATTATTTATATTTCGATTATTATTGAAAAATACGATTATAAAATCATGCATTATGATCCTAAATGGCATTAAAATTGAAAAATGATAGTACGACCGTAATGCTATTTTACAATCGTAATGCATTATTTTACAATCGTATTTTTTCAGAAATTATCGAAATTGTTGGGGATGAACCCCATTTTTTAGGAAATAATGGGTGCAAATAGTCACACCCCCAAGATCTCCTCCCAAAGGGAGTGAGATCTTGGATTTGACCGCGCACGCGATCACCACACATGATCCCCCGCTCGCCAATCCCACTCCGCACGATGAGGAAACCACCACACCTTGGCGGCGGCGGTGTGGCGGTGGCCAGCCTACCTCCTCGCCGGACGCCCGCCCCCGGCCATGCGGCCGAAGGGGGCGGCCGCCCGAGCCACCCCCTCCTCAGCCGCCCGAGAGGACGCCCGAGAGGCCGCCCGGCCGTCCCCTCGCTCGGCCGCCTGTGCGGCCAAGGGGGCGGCGACCGGGCCGCCCCCATCCTTGACCGTCGGCGACCGAAGGGGCGGCCGCCCCCTCGCCCGGCCGCCCGTACGACCGAGGGGGAGGCCGACCGGGCCGCACCCACCCCCCGCCTCTGTCTTGGCCGTCGGTGGCCAAGGGGGCGGCCGCCCCGGCCGTCCCCTCGCCCGGCCGCCCATACGGCCCAGAGGGACGGCCGACCGGGTCGCCCGCTCGCCCGGCCGTCCATACGGCCAAGAGGGACGGCCGACTTGGCCGCCCCCCTCCTTGGTCGTCGGTGGCTAAAGGGGCGGCCGCCCTGGCCGCCCCTTGCCTTGGCCTCCGGTGGCCAAGGGGACGGCCGCCCCCGCCGCCCCCTCCCTTGGCCATCGGCGCGCGGCCAAGGAGAGCGGTCGTTCCTCCCCCGCCGCCGTCGGCGGCCCTCCCTCGCTGGCGAACTTGGTGGCAAGTTCGTCTCCCACCCGTGGAGGCCCGCTCCCGCCGTCCGATTAGGGGGGAGTGTCCTTGGCCGTTCGATTCGCGTGTAACTACCCACTAATCACCAGGTTAGTGGGGAGAATTTAATTAGATTTTATTATTTTATTAATGACGGTTTCCAAATAGTAGGATACGCACATCTAAAACTATAGTAAAAACATTTATGATGGTGGTTACGGTGTGCGGATAGCCGCATAACCACCGTAACCACCTCCCGGAGCCTATAAAAGATGTCTCAGGCCTCCTCATTTCTCATCTTTCTCTTTGAAGTCTTCTTCTTCAGCTCGAAGCTCTGCTAAATTTCTCTTACGAGCCACCTCCGAGCCACCTCTGAGCCACCTTCGAGCCACACCCGAGGCACAAGCGGGTCAAGTCACAACCGCCCGGCAAAGCTAAATCATCCAAATCTTAAGCGGCTCCAGCAACTGCAAGATCGAGTGTTTTGCCTCTCATCCAGAATTAGCAAGTCGCTATCTGAAGACCACTAGCGCGAAGCGCAATCTGTAACAACTCCCGGCGCGACGGCCTGTCGTATGCCGCGTGCAAAGTGTTCTCTCACCTCATAGTTGTAACCAGGGGTGGCCTATCACCCTCGACTTCACGAATCAGCTGTAATCCCAGGAAATAATGGATTTTGACCGGCACAGGTCCGGTCACGTGATTTTTTTACCCAATTGAGGGATTTTTCCACTTTAAAACTGCTTGTGTACAATCAAGCTACTCATTTGGCTGTGTGCGCACTCAATCGTCCCGAGAGCTAATACGGTCCAAGAATTCCGGCCCGACCGGGACGTCGAGTTAGTCTGCAATAGTTTGGCGCCGTTTGTGGGAAATGAGTTCCCAACATCTTCTGAAGATTGTACCCTCCGCACAGCGGTACGAAGAGATAGGACCACCAATCTGACATCTACTAAGGAACGGTTTCAATGGTAAAAAGAAGCGCTCGGACAGCGGAAGTATCTGTCCTAGGGGACACACTAAGCCAGCCCACTCCCATCTACTTGTAGACGTACCTCTTGAGACAGAAACGGTTCTTGCCCCAGTAACAGCATTAGAGGGACGGGTTCGTCAGATGGAGGAGCAACAAACAGAGATGCTCACTCTACTTAGGAACATAGGGGCACCTCCTGCTCAGCCACCTGCACCAGCTAATCCCCCACTCCACTAAGCCATGGCCAACCAAGGGAGGCTCCTCGAAGAGAAGCATCGGAAGAATTCTCCGACGTCACTAGTTCCACTCACCCGGTCCTCAGAGCAGCCGGAGCTGATCATCACGACCAAATCTTGGAAGAAGAGCCCAGCTTACCCCTGCACGAAAGATTTACTCGGGAGGAGATACGGGAAGTGATCGCCGAGGAATGCAGGCAGGTTGGCCGCTGAGATGTTCACCCCCGTCGACCGCTTCACCAAGGCTCCCCACTTGCACCTCCGGTTTTGGCTCATCCAATCATGTATGGCTTCAAACTGCCGAACATCGAAACCTTTGACCGGACAGACGACCCGCTAGAACACGTCAACCACTTTACCACGATCATGAGGATCTCTAATGCACCTGATCAGCTACTCTATCAAGTCTTCCAAGCCACTCTCAAGGGACAAGCTCGAACTTGGTTCCACTCTCTAAAGGAAGGAACTATCACGAACTTTACGGAACTCACAAGACAGTTCACCGATCAGTTCATCGCCAACCGAATAATTGTCCGAGACCCCTCATACTTGTCAGGAATCCGACAAAACGGGGGAATCTTTGAAGGAATTTTTCCGTCGGTTCACCGCAGAAGCCCGTCAGATCCCAGGAGTAGATCCAGAACTATTAATGGGAGTATTTCTTGGAGGGCTTTGCCCCAGTGGATTCTACTCCGTACTGATGAGAGATTGTCCCCGGCTACCCAGACCTTGTACACTGCGTGGAAGCGCAGATATCAGTAGATGAAGCTATTGAAGCTCATCGTCAGCAGTTTGACGGAGACCAGAAGTGCAAGAGGGATAGAGAACAACCCACAAAAAGCCCAGGAAGGAAGATTTCGGGAAGAACGTCGTAATTCTCAGCGACGACGTGACTTCCAGAGGGACCAGCCATCCCGAGAATACACTCTATTGAACACCACTCCCACGAATGTACTTTATGCCATCCAGAACGAACTGGCTCTACACCACCCCAAGCAACCTACCCCAAATCCCAGAAGCGACCAGTCAAAATATTGTGAATTCCATTGAGGAACCGGGCACACCATAAAGGAGTGCGCAAGACTAAAAGACGAAATTGAACGCCTAATTCGCCAAGGACTCTTAGGTAGATTCTTGCATGGACGCCAACAAGATCCACAAGCTCCCCCTAGGCAGGCAAGGGATCAGCGTGATGCCTAGCAAGGGGGCCAGTGGCAAGCAGATAGTCGGGAATATTGAAACCATCGCCGCATCACCAATTCTCTCTACCCCGATATTTTTGATAAGTGCCCGGGAAAATGTTCACGAAGACAAAGGACGCAAGCAAGACTCCACCATAGCCTTCAGGGATGAAGATCTATAGCAAGTCCAGACACTCCATCGAGACCCCCTTGTGATCAGCGTAGGAATCAGAGATCCCTGATACAAGGTTGAAAGGATACTCGTCGACAATGGAAGTTTAGTCGACGTCTTATTCTTTTCGACTCTTCAAAGTATGAAGCTTACTGTTCAACATCTCACACCAGCATCCGGACCTGTCTACGGCTTTGACAACCATCCAGTCCCAGTGCAAGGGACAATAACTCTTCCTGTCACCATGGGAGAATTTCCAAGGTAAGCTACGCACAAAATCCAGTTCGTCGTAATAGACTCAAGCTCGCCCTACAACGCGATCTTCGGAAGACCCATCCAGTCGGTTTTTAAAAGCCATTCCTTCGATCTCACACCTTCCCTTGAAATTCTCCACTAGTGGAGGGACAGGAGTTGTGCGTGGGGACCAAGAAGTTGTCAAGACGTATTACTCTAAGCAAGCTCGGCCAAAAGAAGTCGTAGCCCTGAATATCAGTGACTATTTATTTTGAACTTCCTCAAAGATGCTTTTATCATATTTGAACTTTATGACAAGTAATAACTGAAAGACCGGATACGTATAGACAATCAGTTACTCAAACATTATGTTTTATTTTTAACAATGTTCAACTAGTTTAAGGTAAGATTAAGCCGCGGGCGATCCCCGTGCAAACTAAGCTGTGGGCGATCCTCGTGTGAATTAAGCCGCGGGCGATCCCCTTGCGAACTAAGCCGCGGACGATCCCCATGCGAACTAAGCCGCGAGCGATCTTCACGCGAAAGGTAAGACTGCGCATGCGGTTTGAATACAAAAGCTATTCACCGAACCTGCCTTTCTATGTCAGGATGTCGTCGGGGTCTGCCTCCCTCACGACCAAGGCGCGAGTGATCCTCGTACGAAGTAAGCCGCAAGCAATCCTCGTGCGAACTAAGTTACCAACCAACTACAGGCACAATTATAGCCCCCACAAAGCAACACTATGAGCCAAACAGTGCTCAGGCAGGAGAAAGGACACAATCCTCATTACAACATCATACAAGTACATGTGCAAACGCATCAGTCAACAACCGTCGAACAACGACAACGAAAGCAAAAAAGTACAAACACACATTAAAACAAGAAAACAGCTCCGCTATACGTCGGTCTCATCAACATCAGAGCTCTCGTCACCAGAGATATCATCAAAGCTAAAACCAGATACATCGCATCTTAAGCTCCTACCAGCAAGATGAAAAGCCTTCGAGACCCCACGCCTAAGGGCCAACACTCGAGCGTCTTCCATCTGAGGTTCCACCTCCTTGCTCCAGATCTCCTCGCGAACTTCCTCACTGATCAAGCACCGATCTCGAATATAATACAGAGACTCCATATATTCTGCAAGGCCAGCAACCTTTAACTCTGACACACGTCTATCGAAAGACAACGCCTCCACTTGGGCCTTCGCCACACCAACTCCGTCTCCAAACGAGAAGTCTCCTCTTGAGCACACTTCAACATCTGCGTAGTCCTCTCCACCAGAGACTTCTCAACTTCTACGAAAGCCCGAGTCTCCTCCAACTCCGCCTTCAGCTCCGATCCAATACGGCGAAATCGAGAAACATCGCGGTCATGATCATCTTTCAAGGAGACAAGAGAACCCGTCGTGGCTTGAAATTTCTCCTGAAGGGTCAGGTATCCGTCCTTCAAACTCACATAATGGTCATTCCCGGTAACGACAATCTGAACCCGGGCCTCAATCTGCAAAAAAAGAAAGGTGAAGAAAAGTTAGCACAATACAACAATAAAGAAGAGACAAAACGATCAAGCTCACTTACCACTTCATTCATCGTCTTCAAAGAAGAAGATAGACTCGGAGCCGCATTGAAAGACTGGGGGGTAGAAGAACCAAGCACATGTACCTCGGGAGGCGAACCGCCACGGCCATGGGATGGAGAATCGTCACTCGGAGAAGACAAACAAGGTGTCGAGCTCCCGCCACCTCGAGAAACTACAACGACCTTCCGCTTCCGACTACAACCCAAAGACGCCTCAGCGGTCCGCCCAAAGACTGAAGAAATGTCACACCGCAACAAACACTTCTCTTCCACAAACAAAGAAATGCAAAACAAAAGGTTCGCCAACTCACGAGGCTCTAAAAATTCAAGTACTAGAGCGAGCTCTCGCACTTTTCCCTTTTGACGACGACAACGGTCGGACAACGCGTTCCACGGCTCCGGCAAACTCCAAGAATTCCTAGCATAACCAAACAAAGTATTTTCGTGGCGGCGGTCCATCTGAATCTCGAAATCAAGCCAACTCTTGTTGTTGCAAATCTCCACCCGCTCGCCACCATCAGAACAAACATCGCACCAGTCCCGAAAACAATCCAAAGAAAGTTTCCTGCCATGCTCGCGAAAGAAGACAACCAACCACATAAGGTGTACCATTCTCAAGGGAATAAACTGAGAAATAGGCACGCCGCAGAACTTCAGAATCTCAACCACTTCTTCACATGGAGGAAATCAGAATCCCGATCTCAAGATAGTCTCGCAGATCGTCAACCAGCCACGAGGAGGATTTTGCACCCTCTCCTCAGCACGCGGTATTCTCATTTCAAAGTTGGCAGAAAAGCTGAATCTCCTCCTCCAAATTGCAACTTGGTCCTCGATAAGAGAAGTGCGAAGACGTATCGGCCGAGCAGTACGTTTCGAGCTCTGTCACAAAGAATAAAGGTTTAGGCTAAAAAGTCCGGACAAAAGCCATCTGCAATGCGCCCGAAAGCAGACATGTGCCTCGACACGTACGAAAAGCCCCTGCACGAACATCCGCGCATGGCCCTGAACGTGCACGCAAGCCAACACGCACACACGCCCAAGAGTGCGTGTCGTGACGCACGCAACCTGACACACGCGGTCAGGACCACGCACGGTCAGATCTGCGTATGGCCTTGCTCGTGCGCGGTCATGCCCCCGTGCAGTCTGGCCCACGCGCGACCCCCCCCCCCCCCCCCCCACCATACGCGGAATCGGGTGCGTGCATGTGCGCGCCCGCGCACAAGATGGGGCACGCGCACGCCCGTGCGGCCAGGCGCGCGCCCGCGCACGGATTCGGACGAGCTACCGGGCGCGCGTGACTACGCCCAACCCACGTGCGCGGTCTAGTACGTGCCTACATGCACCAGCCGTGCACGTTCCAGCGCGGGCTCAACTGCCCACACCTCCGCGGGAGCGCCCACGCGCCCTCTTGCACATGTCTACGCACGTGCGCATGCACATGCCTGCATGCGACCCCGCGCACCATCACGACGAAGGAAGCAACTGCCTCCTCCCCCGGGCTCGATCATCGCCTTTCCTACACCATAAAATAGATGCTAATATTTTTTTACCCGAGTTTGCAGGGCGCAACAACTCTCCGGCGCAAGTCCGTCACCGTTCGCCACCATCGCCGCCATGAAAATGAACAAAACAAAATCCTTGTTTTTTCTTCGTCTGAAGCGGCCTCGTGCAATAAGGATCTGGGGGGGCAATTATTGGGGATGAACCGTATTTTATATGAAATAAGAGGTGCATATAGCCACACCCCCATGATATCCACCCAAAAGGAGTGGGATCATGGGTTTGACCGCGCACGCGATAACCATACTCGATCCCTCGCTCGCCGATCTCACTCCACACGATGAGGAAACCACCACACCTCGTCGGCGGCGGGCGGTTGGCCTCCTCCCCGGACGTTGGTTGCCCTCCCTCGTTCATGCGGCGGAAGGGGGTGGCCGCCCGGTCCACCCCCTCCTTGGCACCTGAGGGGGCGGCCGCCCGGGCAGCCCCCTCGCTCGGCCGCCGGTGCGGCAACGTGTTGGGTACATTGGTCAAATGTACCTGATTTGAAGAAGCCTCACCCAACTCAATGATATACATCATGATGTATTTGATGTATGTTTGAGTACTTGTGCAGGTTAAGAAATCACTGGACTGAAGCAAAAAGTTTCTAAGTCCATGTGTCGACACCCAGAGGGAAAGTGTTGACACTTAAGTAAGCTTGTGTCGACACCCAGACAAGCAGTGTCGACACTTGGAGTCATTGTGTCGACACCTGGGATGCAGAGTCGACACCAGACAGAAAGTGTCGACACTTGGAGCTGTGTCGACACTCAGTGAAGAAAAGTGCAGATAGAAAGTGTCGACACAAGGAGCTGTGTCGACACCCAGTGAAGCTGTGTCTACACCTTAAAGTGTCGACACTTGGAGCTGTGTCGACACTCAGCAAAAGTCTGCAGAGTCTAAGTACAAGTGTCGACACTCAACACAATGTGTCGACACTATGCAGAAGAGTCAGCACTTGAAGTAAGTGTCGACACTCAACACAATGTGTCGACACTCAACAGAAGAGTTAGCATTTGAAGTATGTGTCGACATCCAAAACAATGTGTCGACACACGGCTGAAGACTCAACACTTGAAGAAAGTGTCGACACAAGGAGCTGTGTAGACACTTAGCAAAGAAAAGAATTATCAACAAAATATTCTAAGTACAAGTGTCGACACTAAGGGAATGTGTCGACACTCAGCTGAAGTCTCAACAACAAGAAGGTGTGTCGACACAAGGAGCTGTGTCGACACTCAGCAAGAATCAACATAGAAGACTATGTGTCGACACCAAGAAGCAGTGTCGACACTTGACAGATTCAACACAAGAAGATGTGTCGACACAATGGAGATGTGTCGACACATAGAAGAATTCAGCAAAAGCTAGAAGAACAAGTACTTGTGTCGACACTCAATTTCAGTGTCAACACATGCAGAAGAATCTGTGTCGAGACATACAAGGAGTTGTGTCGACACCTTGTAGGCTTGTGTCGACACTTACACAACATGTGTCGACACTTGGACTATAAGTGTCGACACTTAAAGACAGAAAGTCTCGACACTTACAGACAGTTAGAGATTTTCAAGAAGTGATTGGATGAGTTGACAGATGCCGTTCCAGCCAGTCTACAGCACCTGTCAGAGATATCAGAAGTCAGTTATGGACCGGACCAGCCGGTTACCATGAAGAAGGCCTATAAATAGGCACCTACAGTTTACAGAAACTGTTGTTGAAAGAAGTTCAAAGTTGTTGATCAGATTATTGAAGTAATTATAGTGTTACAAAGAGGATCAACACAAGAAGATCTAGCAGTTCAAGTGCAGATCTAAGAAGTTGGAGAGAGAGGGCTCCATCCAAGAAATCAGCCTTTGGAACTAGGCTGAGAAGAAGGATTCAGATTCAGTCTGGATCTTAAGTGGCAGATGTCAAGGAACAACTGCAGAGGATTCAGTCTTATTCAGTTCTACTCAAGAAGCTTTGAAGAAAGCTAAGTCAGGGTGAATCCAGCTGAGTTCTTCCAAGAACTCATCAAGAATCTCTCAACTCCCCTCCTTTAATTCTGAGTTGTAGAGTTATTATTTGTATTACATTTTTAACTTGTATGATCCATTGGATCTGAGTGATTGTAAGCCTATATTTATAAAGGCTGAGGGTAGGGCTTGTTTGCCTGAGTGTAGGAGATAGAGATCTCTGAGTGTAGGCCTTGTTGGCTGAGTGTAGGCCTTGGTTGGCTGAGTGTAGGCCTTGATTGGCTGAGTGTAGGCTTTGGGATAAAGCTGAGTTGTAAGGCTTTGGGCCTGAGGTGTAGGAACCAATTTGGGTTCTAAGACAGTGCAGGAGTTTGGCCGAATCTAGTTCACTGCTAGATAGGCGAAGGGGGAAAGTGGATGTACCCATATCTTGGGGAACCACTATAAATCACTGTGTGCTGTACTGTGTTGAAATTGTTGCTGTGTATGCTGTGTTTGTTGTGATAAACTAGTTAGATTGCTGTGATATAACTGATTGCTGTCAATAAAGTTAGAAAAGGTTTAGGTCACCTATTCACCCCCCCCCCCCCCCCCCCCCCCTCTAGGTGTTTAGGTACCATATCTTTCACAACGTGGGGTGGCCGATCGGGCCGCCCCCACCTTGACCATCGGCGCCCGATGGGGCGGCTGCCCCGGTCGCGCCCTCGCCCGTGCGACCAAGGGGGAGGCCGACCAGGCCGCCCTCCCCGCCTTGGTCGTCTGTGGCCAAGGGGGTGGCCGCCCCCTCGCCCAGCCGCCCGTGCGGCCAAGAGGGACGGCCGACCGGCCTCCCCCCCCCCTCCTTGGCCGCCGGTGGCCAAAGGGGCGGTCGCCCCTCGCCTTGGCCGCCGGTGGCCAAGGCCGGGCGCCCTGGCCGCCCCCTCCCTCGGTCGCCGGCGTGTGTCCTAGGAGAGCAGCCGCACCTCCCCGACCGCCGTCGGCGGCCCTCCCTCGCCGGTGAACTTGGCGGCAAGTTCGTGAGCTGTCCGTGGAGGCCCGCTCCTGCCGTCTGATTAGGGGGGAGCGTCCTCGACCACTCGATCCGCGTGTAACCACACACTAACCACCAGGTTAGTGGGGAGAATTTAATAAGATTTTATTATTTTATTAATGGATGTCTCCAAATAGCAGGATACACACATCTAAAAATATAGTAAAAATATTTATGATGGTGGTTACGGTGTGCGGATAGCCTCATAACCACCGTAACCACCTCCCGGAGCTTATAAAAGGAGTCACAGGCCTACTCATTTCTCATCTTTCTCTTCGAAGTCTTCTTCTTCAGGTCGAAGCTCTGCCAATTTCCTCCTACGAGCCGCCTACGACCCATTTTCGAGTCACCTCCGAGCCACAGCCGAGCCACAAGTGGGTCAAGTCACAACCGCCCAACAAAGCTAAATCGTCCAAGTCCCAAGCGGCTCCAACAACTGCAAGACCGAGTGTTCCGCCTCTCATCCAGAATTAGCAAGTCGCTATCTGAATACCACCGCGCGAAACGCAATCTGTAACAACTCCCGGCGCGACGGTCTGTCGTACGCTGCGTGCAAAGTGTTCTCTCACCCCGTAGTTGTAACGAGAGGTGGTCTGTTACCCTCGATTTCACGAACCGGCTGTAAACCCTAGGAAATAGTGGATTTTGACCGGCACAGGTCCGGTCACGTGATTTTTTACCCAGTTGAGGAGTTTTCCACGTTAAAACTACTTGTGTACAATCAATCTATTCATTTGGCTGTGTGCGCGCTCGACCGTCCCGAGAGCTAAGAGACGATCCAAGAATTCCGGCCCGACCGGGACGTCGAGTTAGTCTGCAACAAGAATAACATAAAATATTTGTAAAAATACCAATAATAATATTTTATCAAGCTTTTGAAAACCGGACCGGACCGGCCGGTCCGACCGGTCGAACCGCGGACCGGACACACAGCCGGTCCGGTCCAGGTAAGAAATCGCCTCCATTTGCGGACCGCCTGGGAACCGCGAAACCGGGCGGGCGGACCGGCGGGCCGGGAACCGGGCGGATTTTAGGGTAACCGGGCGGATTTTAGGGTAACCGGGCGGGCCAAAGCCCAAAAATTTAAATAATGAAATTTAGAAACGGTGGGTTTCGAACCCAGACCACTTTCTAATTCAAGAAGAAGTGGACCACTGGACCACTTGCTTCTTGCGATTTTAGTGTGTATATTGTTATATTAATATAAATACATTAATATAAATATTAATGTATTATTATTGTATTCCTACATATATTATTATAATAAATTATTAAATTATCTTTTAAAAATTAAAATGTACTGTATATTTAAGCTCTCTTTGGCACTGCGATGGCAGTCATAAATCATAAACGCAGTGGTTATGAAATGTCATTTTTTATCACTTATCTTATCTAAGAAACTTCATCAACTTTTATGTTTAAAAGTCAATATTAATTTAATTTTTTTTATTTTGACTGTGGTTTTAACCATTGTCATGTCAAACATCCATTTTATTAAGTTGGTGTTTTTGTCCAAACTCAATAGATGAAAAACGTTTCGTCAAACAGAACTTTAAAAGTATACTAATATAGTGATAATTTATACATCATTTTTATTTGTATCACAATATAGTTATAAAAAATTAATAATTTATATACAAATTTTTAATGTTGTGTTAATTAATTTTTTTTTAATATATATCATTAAAATTTGATTTAAAAATATACACGTGGTCCTAACATATATATTATTTTTATTTGTATCAAAATATAATGATAAATAACAAATATATATATATTCAAATATTTATTATAATATTTTTTTTATTTTCTAATATATATATATATATATATATATATATATATATATATATATATAGGTTCGATCCCGGTCCGACCGGTCCAACCGGTCGGATCTTGAACCTTTGAACTCACCGGTTCGATCTCCGTCCGGTTCTCAAAACCTTGTATTTTATGCTTTTTTTTTAAAATTCTTTGTAGAAGTAGAAAAATGTGATTTTGTGCATAGAATTGACTGTCCCACACAGAGGTATGAGCATTGGAGGCACCAAAGTTTTTTCATTATTTAGGGGTGTTCACTTTTGCTGATCAATTGGAAGAACGGAATTGATCTAATTCGATTGTTCGGGTCAATTAAAATTGAATTTAATTTATGTTTTTATTTTAATTTTATTTTTCTCTTCAATTTTTTTATTAAATTTATATTTGATGACTGTTAGACTACTTGTTTATGTATAAGCATCTTTTTAGGTGAAATTTTAAAATCCAGTGGAGATATTTCAAATGGACTTCATGTTTTTCATGTCCAAAATGTCAAATCAAGTCAGGTTGGGATCGGGCCGATCGGGCCTGGCGGGTACCGGACCAATAGGGCCCGGACTTTTTTTCAAACCGGGCCCGGCTTGAGCCGTGCTTGGGCCCCCTCTCAAGGAGGTGGTCTACTAAGCGGGATTAAAATCCCGCCTATTTGATCTTCCTGTAGGCGGGATTAATCCCACCTATTTGGAGGAAATCCCGCCACTGGATTTCCTTGGAAATCCTGCCAGGAGGCATGATTTTTTGCCGGCCTGGGCGACGGGCCCAGGCTAGGCCCGGAGTTTGGGCTTATTCAAGCCCGGCCCGAGCCGGGCACCCAACTAATACTGAGGCTCTATAAGGGCCTGAATCCTGGCCTACGCCCGGGCCGGACCTAACCGGGCTTTTTCCGGACTGGAGCCGGGGGGCTTTCCGAGCCCAGTCTTTTTGAACACGACTACTTAACGTGCAGCAAATGATTTTTAACTCCCCATTGTTTTATATATGATAAAATATGTGAAATAATTTGGTACTTGTAGGGTTTCACTTCAAATAATTATGTAATGCACATATTTTTTGTTGTGCGGGTTAATTTTATCCGCACAATCCGCAATTCTACGGTGCGCAATAATACGATATAATCTTTGAATTTGAAACACACACTGTATTTTTGCGGATTGAACGCTAAATGTTTACCGGTATCAATACGTTAGATGAACCAAATATTTTATCCTCAAACCCAACCTAATCAACTCAATAATTGGGCCTACCCGTAATTGTTTGTTTTTTTTCTAATTTTTTGTGTGAAGATGCTGATTTATATTTAATGTAATATAATATATATAACTTGCAAAAAACATTTCATTAATTGTAGGAATTAATGTGCTTCAAAAAAAAGTATAGATTTGATTTAGTTTTTTTGGTCTTTCCAAAAATAGAGCCACACTGGAAGAGTATGCAAGGCACACTAGAGAGATTTCCGTCAAGCTCCTCAATGCTATTGGGGACAGCCTGGGGCTTGAAGAGAGCTACATGGAGAAGATGTTAGACCTCACAAATGGCCATCAAATAGTGGTGGGGAACCGCTACCCGCCGATCCAATCGTCGGAGCCAGCCATCGGCCTTCCTCCTCATTCAGACACTCCTCTCCTGACTCTTCTCCTGCAGCACGGTGCCGTCGATGGTCTCGAGGTGTTCCATAATGGCCACTACGTCCCGGTTCGGATAATGCCAGACACATTACTCGCCCACGCCGGAGATCTCTTGGAGGTACGATCGACGTAAACACTAAGGCTTCGTTTGGCATAGTGGTGACGGTCTTGAATGCGGTGGTCATGAACCTTCGTTTTTGAACGTCCGACCTCTCCTAAAAAGATCATGCATTTTATGCTCAAAACTTGTTTATGTCTCGGGAGCAGTCATAACATTTGTCTTGCCAAACATATTTTCTACGATAATGGTGTTTTTGACCAAACTCACCGGAGCAAATAAGCCGCGTCAAACAAAATCTAAACCTGACAGTATAGCATTGGGCCTAACCATGAATGTAGTGCATGTGACAGATAGTGAGCAACGGGAAATACAAGAGTGTGCTCCACAGGGTTATGCTGAAAGGCGAAAGCACGAGGATGTCGATAGTGACTGCGCTGGGGTCGTCGATACATACTATGATTTCGCCGGCACAGAAGCTGGTTGAAATTGCGGAGAACGTGGCTGCGTACCGCAGCATGAGCTATTTAGAGTTCGTGGAGATTACCAAGCGCAATCAGTTTGGGAAATGTGCTGTCAATCTCATAAAGTCGTCTTGAGCTTAATTGTGATGGTTTGTTGTGTAATTTAAGTTTGAGGATTGGAAGTAGCTTGTCAACTATGTGAAACTGAAATAATGGCGCGTGCGCGTGTGGGTATAGGCGCGCGCGTGTAATTTTCTCAGGTCATTTAGTTTCTGTTTGCAGCTTGATGTTGTTCTATCGCTTTATGTTAATTATGAAGACCCGTGTGGGTAATGCAGTGCTGTGAGTTGCAGGTAGGCTTCTTTGAATTAATCAGTCGTTCTGATGGGCTGGATAGAACAACAAGTGGTCACGCGCGACCCCAAATTGAACTGTTTGCTTATTGCTGCCTAATGGAAAATAAAAATAAAAAGAGGCATTACAGAGGATAAAAGAAAAGGATAATGTTGCTTCATTCCATACTTAAAATAGAATTGAACTACACACTCCAAGAAAATAGAGTTTAGCATGGGCAATTTGCACTGACTGAAAGCCTAAAACCATGGTTAAAGATCATTTGTCGCGGTTTAGCAACAACATTAGGCCTTAGTCAATACTATTTGTCAAGGCCAATCAGTGGCAAAAAACTTATTAATAACAGTTAAAATTTCTCTAGTATGTTTATTAGCCGTTGATGGGGTTCCTCTTGAATTTTCTAAATCAAACCGGCAAGACTCGGAACGAGAACGTGCAAGCCTAATCGGACCAATTTTGTACAGTAAAATCGCAAGCCCCAGGAGCCCCCAAAGGAAGAACCAAGCTCGCACAGGCGCCCCCAGCCTGTGTGCGACCGCACGCGGCCAACCCGCACGGCCGCAGGGCCGCGGTATTGCGCCCCCGCGCGGCCGCGGTATTGCTCCCCCGCGCGGCCGCGCCGACGGTACCTCCGCCTTCGCAAGCCCTCGCCGTCCCAGGCCGCCTCCTTCGCCGCCGGCCGCCTCCTTCGCCGTCGGCCGCCTCCTTCGCCGCCGGCCGCCTCCTTCGCCGCCGGCCGCCTCCTCTAGGCACCTTGCCCGGGCCGCCCAAACTGCCCGGAGGAAGGGGGTATTCTCGTTATTTTGACAAAAATGGTGATCCAGGTGATCAGAACGAAGCGACGTTATTTGTCAGCACAAATCACTCTCTGGCGCAATTACCACTATAACCCTCCAGAAAACTATAAATAGGCATCTAGACTTTTATTTGAAGACAAACAACTTCAGAGGCAAAATAGTGCTCTGAGATTTTTCGACGATATCGTGGACTTTGGTCGATTCTCCGCTCAGAAATTCACTACGCTCTCTTTATTGCGCTACGGTTTCCTCGCGCCACAAGTGACGTCAACCGCCTCCGCGAGAGCGCTCTCATATAGGTTTCGCATCAATGAGAGTACTCTCTCCAGAAGCTCTGTGGACTTGCAAGATTTTACAGTCATAATGCTTCCACCTAGGTTTCGTGAGTTCAACGTCATCTCAAGGCCGGAGTGATAACTTCTCAAAAAGAAGTTATCTTGTGCTTTAATTCGTATCATTTGGTTAAAATATTTGACAAATTTGAGTCAAAAAGTATTAAATATAAGTAATTTAGTATTTGGTGAAAATTGAGGGTATTATTGTCATTTTGATATGTTTTTGTTGCAGAAAGTTCGAAGTATTCATCACAAATAGTCAAGGGTTGAGTGTATTTGAAGTCCAGGGAAAAGTTGCAACATTGTTGTAACAGTTTGGTGGCTGTTTAGAGCTGTTTTAGTAGTGCAAAAAATTTGTTGTAATAAATTTCACAGCTCAGGAAAATTTGTTACACCAAGTCGGCGTGAATAGAAATTTGAATTCCGAAAATATTCAGGGTTTAGGTTGTTTCAAAAGAAAAAAGAGGCACCTATTCAACATTTTATATTTTTTTGAAGGAGAAACATCTATGAAAAGACCAAGGAGAAATAAAATGAAAGCTTTTTCAACATTTTCAAATTATTCAAGAGAGAATTAATGTTTTGGAGGAGAGGAAGGAGGAACCGAACCGGATCTTCATCAATATGGGATTTAGCGCGAGTTTGAGTAGAATTTCCTACAGTGTTTAAATCTATAAACAATCATGTCTTATAAGATCTCTCTAATTTCGTGGTATATTTCTCGAATTATGAATTAATTCTCTAGATTTTGTATTTTGAGGGTACTTCGTTTTATTTTGATGTGATCTCTATTTTTATTTTAGTTTATGAAAATTTTGGTGTGATTTCTTTATTGAATTTTTGATCTTGATGGTAAAACATTTGGATTATATTTTCATTCTATTTTCCACTTCGAGATTTGAGAGGTGAGACGTATGAGTATAACATGGAAATTATTTTACTACGCGACGAGATTCGAGAGATGGGTTGCGTAAATCTTTAAGCAAAGTT
Organism: Platanthera guangdongensis; assembly: GCA_039583875.1. Lineage (NCBI taxonomy): Eukaryota > Viridiplantae > Streptophyta > Magnoliopsida > Asparagales > Orchidaceae > Platanthera > Platanthera guangdongensis. Next base: position 151,487,182 of record CM077165.1, read on the forward strand.
TTCTGACTGTTTTACTGTGATTCGAGATTTGAGAGAGAAGAGGCGTAAGTATATCATAAACTCAATATAGTGTAGAAGGGAGAAAAAGATTTCACATGTACGCTATCAACTTTGAATTTTATTTTTATTAATATTCTTCATTTCGCCTGAGTTAGAGATCACAAGGGAACGAAGAATATACTGATTTCTGATATCAAGAGATACAGATCTCTGCCTTAAAATCGTTGTAAGAAAGCGCACCAAAGTTTCTCATAAATATTTTATAATGATTCATCATAATATACTTAGGAAATCAAAATACAAAACTGTTTTCTCATCATTTAATAAAATGTAATTTTGAGTAATAGGTGGCTATAACCTCTGTCAAGCACCTCAAGTCCGTGATATAGTATGGATAAATGTTTAGGGGTGGTAATGTAAAATATATTTTAAGTAATGGTATTGAGAGTGAAGTTATTGTTGAGGTATATTTATATTTGTGTTAATTGGCTGCTTAACGAGTCGGTTAGAATCCGATAGTCATCCAAACCCGTAGTAGGGAATTTAGGGTTTCGCCTATAAATACCCTGCTGGGGGCAACGGGTAGGTCATTCCAAACTAGATGGTCACGCGGATGCTTCGAGCGCTCTATCAGTTATGATGCAAATTTTATCAAAGAAAAGATTTTCAGATGATAGCAATACCTCTTCCTCTCTTGCCAATTGGACCTGTGAAATTGGATGGAGAAAGAAGTGGAACCTAGGTCGTCAATGGCAAGGGGATTAGGGAAAAGGGAGCATGCAGCTTTGGAGAAATGAATAAAGAAATTTAAAAAAAAAAACTCTTGCTTACCGAGGAATTGATCGGGAGACAATCGGAGAAAAGTCGTCGATTGGAATGACCTCTTCCAGCGGTGTTGTAAGTCCCGCGATCGATGCTAAATAGAATGAAGCATCTGGTAGTCATAGATCATCAGTGGGAGAATGATGTTGTGGTGCCCAAGCATTTCCTGGAATGGAGGTTCCTTCTAAACGCTGCCCTAGAAGGAGATTTGTGGAGGAGGGCGATACATTGAGTATGTGAGGAGCCTGTCCCTTCTTGCCGTGAGTGTGTGAGGAGGAGATGCATGATTTCGTATAAGAAGAAGGAGATGGTGCGAGATGGAGGGGAGGCAGTCAGGCGACCGGCAGGAAAAACTGAGCGAAATGGATCTATTGAAATTATTGAAGTGAAAGTGGCGGCTTAACCGGGCAGATCACGCAGATAGAATTTGGCTGACTGATCGGACAGATCGTGCGGTCTGAAGTGGCGACTAGTCAGCTCGGCTAGTGTTCAGCAGTCAGCTAGTTTTCAGGCTTGTAACCGGGGGGTTAGCCTGTCTGTCTGCAGGTGTTGAGGACTCCTTTGGAGCTCGCGAGATCGGCATAGTCTTGTGCCTTCGGTCTTATTCTCTGGTGGAGATGTTTGGTGGAGACCGCGGAGATCGCCAGTTAGTGTGGTCTGGTTCTTATATCTATATGTGTTGTGTTTGCACCAGGGATTGCTAGAGGTGTGGATTTGGTCACTATTTGTTCCAAGTCTGGTTATGCTCAGTCCAAGTGTTCGCACTGGTAGTAAAGACTGCTTCTCTATCTGTCGTGTTCGGCAGCTTGACCGAGCCTGGTTTGCGCTTAGTCGCGGGTAGTGAATGTGCGGGCTGGAGCTGTGTTCTCAAGGTGCTGCGGACTGGTGGCTATGTCTAGCAGTGTCCGGAGGTGTTGCAGACTGGACCTCTATCCGTATTGTCGGTGGTGTGTCCAAGGCAGACTGGCTTTGTGTCTGCACTATGCGGATAGGTCTTGTGCTAACTGCGAGAAGGTTGGTGATCCTATCACGTAGGGTGGTAACTACACTCCTCTCCACGCCTATAAATAAGACCCGCTGACACATCATAACTATCGAATGAACAATAAGTTGAACTCTTGTTGCGGTCTGTTTTTTGTATCCGCACGGCTTAAGAAGTTAACCAGTTTGTTGTTGCAGATTGTGCGACTAACATTGAGAAACCATGTACTTGTTTCTAACGGTCGGTCAGGGATCAGTGCGGCTTGCGGTTAGTAATCCGCAGATTGCAGCAGGTCGCTGATACGCCCGAAATAGATGTATATAATAACGCAAGTGCACGTGCCGGATCAAGTAATATAAAGTGAGAAGTGATTGTTCCCTCGAGGAGGTGATTGACCTAGTGATCACAATTACTAGCTCTTCCCGTTCTCTAAATTCAAGATAATAATTAAGGTGAATTTCTAGATTTATTTAAATAAGTACTCTTTAGACAAGAACTAAAATGCGCGGACAAGAAAATATTGTTATCCAAGTTTTAGGGAAGCAATCTTGCATGGTTGTTTCCCTTACCTATTGCGATGATTTTTTTATAGAAAAAGCTTTCATGAGTTGTTTGACTTCTATCTTGCAGGGATGCAAAAGCGGATCTCTTTATCCCTCGATTTCCGACATCCAGTCACCCAAATTCCCCTAGTTATCTCTAACTTGGGTGGAAAGAAAGTAACGAAAAGCGCACAAATCCATAATGCTAACTCAAGAGGAAATCTCTTTCTCTCCCGAAATTATATTAGAAATTAGGTTACACTTACACCGCTCCTCTCTCGAATCTCGCAGTGCAGTAAAAAGATGAAATTTTGACTAAAGAAATACGTGACTCCTCTCTCGAATCTCGCCACGTAATATAAAGGATTCAACCCTAGACTAGCATAACTCCTCTCTCGAATCTCGCCATGCTAACTAGAAGATGAATACTTGCTCAAAACATCCACAAATAGAGAACACAATTCCAATAAGGATAGAAAATCAAACAATCATTAAGTCAAAACCTTGAATCAAGTCATCACAACAAGTAAGGTACTCACAACACACAAGATCTAAGAAATTAGTTCATGGCGGAGAGATGAAACCAAATTAGATGGATCTTACTAGACATGCTTCGGAAAATTCAAAAGTTTCAGGAAATAATTCACTTGGAAGTGCAAAATCCGTTGCTCTTGACGATCCGGAGTAGCCTTCTTCTTCTTCTTGCCTAGGGTTTGTCTCCCAAGATGGATCTTCACCTCCAAAAACTCCCTCTTCTTTTTTATTTTTTTCGTCCAGCACCCCTCCTGTATTTCCTTGCTTTTGTCCTTTAAAAACGCCTCCAGATATGTCAAGGGATGCCTCCTTCCAAATTTGAAAAGGTGGCAAAATTCGAATTTCAAAATCTGAAAACCGCTCAGGTGACGTTGCAACCTTCATTTTTTTGGGGTGTTGCAACACCTGCGCTGTGCCTACTTGCATTGTCAATCAGTAAGTGAGACGTTGCAACTATTTATTTTTTCGTGCGTTGCAACCTTTTTCCAGATTTTTTATATTTTGGCAGATTTCCGTCCATGAGCTTATTCCTCTTTCACCACTAGTAAACATACAATGAAAAGAGACCAAATTAGTCTTGAATTAGATAATCAAACAATTACTTTCATTTTTATAGCTTTCTGTGTTAATTCGTGTCGGATATGCCGAGTAATATGTTAGAAAACGTGGCTAGATAACTTCTTTTGGGAAGTTATCACACCCCACACTTGAACCTTTGCTAGTCCCGAGCAAAGAGAAATAATTATTTCAAATGGGTGTTCGATAATTATCACTCTCCAAATCAGAACAATCCCATCTTGACCAACATTAGTCCAAGATATTCAAGAAGTTCGCTTTACTCAACAGATAAGTTTGATTATTATTAAAAGTTCAAACATCACAAATCCATTAGCTTGATAAAAGATAAAGCATACTAAAAAATTTTGTGTAGTGTGTGCGCCTTCTTCCAGATTATTTACTCCCCCGTACTTTTTTTTTAAATCCTCAATAATTCAAAAGGGTAAGAATAAGCTAAGTCATTACGCTAGCCTTGACAAGAATTAGCAGCATACGAGAGCATAGGTTTAGCTTTGGCTTGGTTGGAAATTCATGAATAGACTTAAATAGTGGCATGGAAATTCCCTAGTTAATAATCTCAATCTTTCACCATATTACGAGCTTCAATCCTTAAGCCTTGAATATATAAACATATTGTGCCTATAGTTGGGATCATTCCAAGTATGTAATTGCCTACCCAGGCCACATATCACTATGACAAAAGTTTTGATTATTTTCTTTCTCTTTTTTATATATAGTCACAGTTGGGATCATTCTAGATAGGCGTGTACATACTTAGGCCGCATATCACTATGGCAATTCACAATTTTTCTCTTTTTTTATATAAATGTTGAATTGGAACACCCAATAAATGGCTAGTGGATTAAGATAAAACTAGGGAAATATAGGAAATTTGGTCATTCAGTAGTGGGTAGCAAAATGATACAGAACCAATCAAAGAATCTCATGAAAGTTCAAAATGGTATAGCTACTAAAACATTATCTTGACTCACATTATTACTTAGTTTTTGCTCACCCCATTTCCTAATTTTAGAAATCAACATCAAAAGTTTTCAGAGAAGTAAACAAAAACTGGAGAAGGATGTGCATGAATCAAATGCCTTAGAGTGTTTTATCAAAAAAAAAATCTTGCTAATTTCAAATTCAAAATCTGAACTCATAGGATTCCCTAGCCGTACCAATTAATTATCATTGAACTTCAAGAATAACTTATCACTAAGTACGGGTCAATATACGAAATCTTGCAATTACGAGTGATCAAATCAAATTATCTACCACCACAATTGCAGGGGCGATATTAGCCAACACCCCCACACTTAAGGGCTTGCTAGGCCCTAACAAGGTTAATGTGTTATATAAGAAATAATATTCTATCTATACTACTCAGCCTTTGCATGAATTAAATAAAAATGAAATTGAAACAGTAAAACTCCCCTGATAAGGAAATGATTTCCTCTAAGTCTCTTGAGTTTCTTTAATGTGCTCTCCATGTGCCCTGATGATCTACATTACTCTGTACCATATTTACCAGCCCAACTTTTATCTTGGCTATGACAGAAGAGAACAAAACATGGAGGCAATCTAATAAAGTTCGTAACTTCATGGATTAACAACAACAATGAACCAGAATAACTTAATCGCCTTCATATTCATGTCATAACTGTTAATTATAGCAATAGCCTAAATCATGTTATATTAGTTTGAACATAAGAGCAGAGTAATAAGGTAAATTAAATTTAGGATTTCCAAAAGATCTAGCACTTAATGAGTCCAAATAATTACGCAAGATCATATCATATCATGTGAGTAGTGCAGAGTAATCATTCACCATGCAGTTAAACAAAATAGTTCAAAATAAGATCATCCAGAGCGTAAAAGAAACAAAAGAGTATCCATCAACCATTAACACAGTCATCCAAAAACAAATAAAGCCAAAAGGATCTAATCTGACCCCCCCTTCATCGTCTTCTTCGGGTTCATTCATTTCTTGATCCTCCTCGCCTTCTGGCTCCACCTCTTCTTCCTGATTCCTTTCTTCCTCCTGATCCTCGTCTTCTTCATCGAATTCAGTTGGGTCGAGAGTGCTTCCATCAGCTGCTAGCAACTCTCCCTTGTTGTTGAACTGCCACTGATATCGAAACGGCTCTACATCCTCCTGCAACTTTGCTTTCTTCAAGAGATTATCAATCTTCCTCTCCATAATATCCAGTCGGGAACTGAAGTAGCAGTGCTGGCATCTCAAGTATACTTTTATGTACTCAATATTATCCATAGATTCATGCAATGTGACCCCTTCCCCGGATGGCACTGCTACATTCTCCCGCTTTCCGGCCGATGACGTTGAAGGTCTACTTCCTATTCTTTTGTGAGGTGTCTTAGAACCGCTATCCATCTCAGTCCCAACTTTGATATTCACCTCCACCACTACTCTCCTAATCAAAACCAAAGAAAAACTTGAAGAAACTACTAAATTCAAACAGTACTAAACATAAAGCGATGGGTTGTCTCCCACCTAGCGTCTAAGTTAATCGTCTCGGCAAGACGGCTCTCCTTGTACTCGTCAATGAAATTTTATGACCATCGCATCGCGCTGGTCACCACCCTCATAATAAATTTTTAGTCGCTGTCCATTCACCTTGAAAGTTGATCCGTCCTTCTCGTTACATATTGTTACTACACCATGTGGGAACACCTCAACAACTCGGAATGGTCCAAACCATCTCGATTTCAGCTTTCCTAGAAATAATCGAAGGCGTGAATTATACAAAAGCACAAGTTGTCCGCTTCTAAATTCTCTCTTCTGCAGTCTCAAATCGTGCCATTTTTTAACCCGATCTTTATAAAGCTTCGTGTTCTCATAAGCGTTAAATCTAAGCTCTTCTAACTCATTCAAGTGCAGAAGCCTTCTTTTACTCGCTTCTTGAAAGTCAAAGTTAAGTCTCTTGATCGCCCAAAAAGCTCTATGTTCCAATTCTACCGGTAAATGACAGCCCTTTCCATACACCATCCTAAAGGGAGTCACACCTATGGGTGTTTTGTAAGCGGTCCTATAAGCCCATAGCGCGTCATTTAATTTAAATGTCCAATCCTTCCTGGTTGTACTCACTGTCTTCTCTAAGATGGACTTAATCTCTCTATTGGAGACTTCGGCTAATCCATTGGTTTGCGGGTGATATGCTAGGGCCATTTTATGTGTTACACCATATTTTTTAAAAAGTAATTTAAATTGTGTATTAGAAAAATGTGAGCCCCCATCACTAATTATCGCCCTAGGCGTGCCGAATCTTGTAAATATATTTGCTTTTATAAACTTGAGTACAACCTTAGCATCATTTTTTTGTGTGGCGATGGCCTCTACCCATTTTGACACATAGTCTACTGCCAATAATATGTAGAAATTTCCTCCAGAATTCACAAACGGCCCCATAAAATCTATGCCCCAAACATCAAATACCTCTACTTCCAGAATATTGGTCATAGGCATACTTGCCCCCCGATGAATATTATCTGTCTTCTGGCATCTATCACATGCCTTGACAAACAAGTGAGCATCCTTAAATAGCGTTGGCCAATAAAAACCAGCCTCTAGTACCTTTATAGCAGTTCGTTCTCCCATAAAGTGCCCTCCGTAAGGAGATGCATGGCACCTTTCTAGGATATCACGAACTTCCATCTCAGGTATGCACCTACGAATGGCTTGGTCAGCGCATATCCTAAATACATAAGGGGCATCCCAAAGATAAAACTTGGTCTGATGAAGAAATCTTTTCTTCTGCTGATAATTTAAATCTGATGGCAAAATGTTACTCACAATGAAATTTATGATGTCAGCATACCATGGGGTATTCCCCTCCGATATTGCCAACAGACTCTCATCAGGAAAATTCTCCCTAATCTCAATGTTTACATGCTTCCCATACTCAAACTCTATACGTGATAGGTGGTCTGCTACAGGATTCTCCGCCCCCTTACGATCCTTAATCTCCAAGTCGAACTCCTGCAAGAGGAGTACCCACCTAATAAATCTAGGTTTAGCATCCTTTTTCTCTATCAAAAATCGTATAGCTGCATGGTCCGTATAAACTATCACCTTAGACAATATTAAATAGGAGCGGAATTTGTCAAAAGCAAAAACAACTGCTAATAGTTCCTTCTCGGTAGTGGTGTAGTTTATTTGTGCGTCGATCAGTGTCTTGCTAGCATAGTAGATTGTATGGAAAACCTTGTCGCGCACTTGTCCTAAGACTGCGCCCACAGCAAAATTGCTTGCGTCACACATAATGGTGAATGGTAGAGACCAATCAGGTGCAATAATAATCGGTGAAGAAACTAGACTTTGCTTTAATGTATGAAAGACGGCTAAACACTCCTCGTCCAAATTAAAGTGGTAATCTTTCTCTAACAGCTGGCTTAGCGGCTTAGAGATTTTAGAAAAATCTTTAATGAAATGACGGTAAAAGTCTGCATGGCCCAGAAAACTATGCACTCCCTTAACATTAGTTGGTGGGGGTAATTTTTCTATAACCTCAGTCTTCGCTCGGTCTACTTCCAAACCCTTCTTGGACACCTTGTGTCCCAGAACAATCCCTTCTTTGACCATGAAGTGACATTTTTCCCAGTTTAAAATTAAGTTGGCTTGAATGCATTTGTTCAAAACTTTCTTTAGCACTTCTAAACATTCATCAAACGATCTCCCAAACACTGAAAAATCATCCATAAAGATCTCGATCCCCTCATCAATTAGTTCAGTAAAGATGGCGATCATGCAACGCTGAAATGTGGCAGGAGCGTTACATAATCCAAAGGGCATTTTCCTAAATGCAAATGTTCCAAAAGGACAGGTGAAGGTTGTTTTCTCCTGATCCTCGGGAGCTACCATGATTTGATTATACCCCGAGTAACCATCTAGGAAACAGAAATACTCATTTCCTGCTAACCTATCAAGAACCTGATCAAGGAATTGGAGTGGGAAATGATCTTTCCTAGTCGCTTTATTCAACTTTCGGTAATCCATACAAATCCTCCATCCAGTTACTGTTCTAGTGGGAATCAACTCATTGCTCTCATTTCTAACTACCGTAATACCCCCCTTCTTTGGCACACACTGAACAGGACTTACCCACCGACTATCGGAGATATGATATATAATACCTGCATCCAGCCATTTGATTATCTCCTTCTTGACCACTTCTCTCATGGGTGGGCTAAGTCTTCGTTGGGATTCTATTGACTCTCTTGACTCTTCCTCTAGAAGGATTTTATGCATGCAAATTGAAGGGCTTATCCCTCTAATGTCTGCAATGGTCCGGCCTAATGCTCTCTTGTTCTCACACAGAACCGCAATCAATTTATCTTCATTCTCCTTAACTAAAGATGCATCAATAATAACCGGTAATGTGTTATCCTCACCTAGAAAAACATACTTTAGGTTTTCGGGTAGCGGTTTCAATTCAAGCATAGGTGGCTCTACAATAGAAGGCTCCATGATCTCCGACTCGCTTGACCTGCTTATTAACTCAAACATGTTAGCATTTGGTAAATGCTCAAAAGTACATAACGTTTCCTCAGTTTCCTTCGAATCTGGATCCTCTTCTATTTCTTCATTTGTTAAAGCACTAAGAATTTTGTGCTCTCAATTATTTTCATTATTCATCATCCTTATAGGTGCACTCACCTCCTCAATGGAGAGACACTCCTCTTTATCATCCGGAAATCTCATGGCTTTGAGGATGTTGAATGTCACATTCTCATCATTAACTCTCATCGTAAGCTCACCCTTCTGAACATCAATGAGTGTTCTTCCGGTGGCCAAGAATGGTCTACCAAGAATGATGGGGACATCCTTGTCCTCATACATATCAAGTAGTACAAAATCAGCGGGGAAAATGAATTTCTCCACTTTAACCAACACGTCTTCTACAATTCCCTTAGGAAATGCAAGAGACCTATCGGCCAACTGTAGAGTAAGAGATGTAGGTGTAATCTCCCCTAGACCCAACTTCTTATAGATAGATAATGGCATCAAGTTGATGCTTGCCCCAAGGTCACATAAAGCTCTCCCAACATACTTTAATCCGATAGAACAAGGGATCGTGAAGCTACCGGGGTCCTTAAGCTTGGGTGGCAACTTTTTTTGCAATATAGCACTACACTCCTCAGTCAATGCCACTATCTCTTTATCAACAAACTTCTTTTTCTTTGTCAAGATATCCTTCATAAACTTGACATAACTTGGCATTTGCTCAAGTGCCTCAGCAAATGGGATATTTATAGATAGTTTTTTGAAAATCTCCATAAACTTTTGGAATTGTATGTCAAGTTTGGATTTAGCAAGTCTAGACGGAAATGGGGGTGGTGGATAGACTACTTCTTTCTTTTGATTTAATTTCTCTTTTTGTTTTCCTCCCACATCATTTTTCTCACCCAACTCGTCCTTCTCTAATATGCTCGTCTCACTTGGCTTCTTATTTGTCTCTTCTTCCCTAACTTTCTCAAGCAACCCCTCCGCACTTGGAATCTCTACACCACTCCTCAGTGCAATAGCCTTGCAATGATTATTATGATTATCTTTTGTTGGATTGGGTGTGGTATCAGAAGGTAGAGTTCCAATGGGCCTTTGACTTAATGAGTTTTCAATTTGTCTCATAGTCGTTTCTAGTGATCTTAACGATGATTCTATTCCTACCATTTTTGAGTCATACTTTTGGAACATGCCTAAGATAAACTCATCCGTCATCTTTCTTTGGTTTACTTATTGGGGTTGAGAGTTGTTATTGATAGGTAGGTGATTTATATTTTGATTAAACCCCTGTGGTTGATTCATCCCTTGATTATTTTTCCAGGAGAAATTCGGATGGTTCCGCCACTCGGGGTGATAATGGTTGGCAAATCCAGGTGGAATTTGCCTTTGTGCTCCTCCTACATAATTTGCCTCTTCAGAAATTTGATTCAATTGCTCCACCGTCAATGGAGCACTAGATGAAGGTTGTGATAATGAATCTAATCTCTTATTGATTAGATTAAACTGTGATGTCATTTGAGCGGCCAAGGATGTGAATTGGTCCACTTGGTGGATACCAACTGGATTGTTGTTCCCTTGACGCTCATAGGCTTGGTAATTATTTGCAGTGAGGTCTTCAAGGATTGCATATGCATCCTCGGGATACTTCTTAAGCAACGATCCTTCTGCAACGCCGTCTACTAAAATCATGGTTGCAGTTTGCAAACCATTATAGAAGGTGGAAACTTGCTGATGTAGGGCTAACCTATGATGGGGACATTTCCTTAATAGCTCCTTAAAACGCTCTCAAGCGTCGTATAGTGTCTCTCTGTTACCCTGTGTGAATGTGGTTATATCCCTTATCAGCTTTGCAGTTTTAGATGGAGGAAAATACTTATGCAAGAATTTTTCCACCAATTGCTCCCATGTCGTGATAGAATCGTTAGGCAAAGAGTCTAACCAATTCTTTGCTCTCCCTTCTAAAGAAAAAGGAAACAATCTTAGCATTATTGCATCTTCTGACGCTCCGTTAAACTTAAACATATCGCAAATTGCTAAGAAGGTTCGTAAATGGGAATTTGCATCATCATGACCTAGACCCTTAAACTTATTATTTTGTACTTGTTGCATAATTAGTGGGTCCATTTTAAAATTATTAGCAGCAATTGCAGGTCGAGCAATGCTGAAGTGCACACCTCCCCTTAGTGGTGTATTATACTCGTGACAAGTCATACGTGGTGCCGCAGGGTGGCCATTTTGATCCACCTGACCATCATTATTATTAGCATTATTATTAATATTATCCATCGCAGGATGAATAATATTCACGTTTCTAGCTTCTCTTCTGTTTTGTCTACAGGAGCGCTCGATTTCAGAATTCAAAGGCAATAATTCTACTTGCCTATACCTGGACATACACCGCCCAACTTCTAATAATTTAAGAATAAGCAAACAACAAACAAACACCTGATCTCTAAATACTAAGGAATCACTAATATTGTAAGAAATAATACTAAATCAGTTGCACCTCCCCGGCAACGGCGCCAAAAACTTGATACGCCCGAAATAGATGTATATAATAACGTAAGTGCACGTGCCGGATCATGTAATATAAAGTGAGAAGTGATCGTTCCCTCGAGGAGGTGATTGACCTAGTGATCACAATTACTAGCTCTTCCCGTTCTCTAAATTCAAGACAATAATTAAGGTGAATTTCTAGATTTGTTTAAATAAGTACTCTTTAGACAAGAACTAAAATGCGCGGACAAGAAAATATTGTTATCCAAGTTTTGGGGAAGCAATCTTGCATGTTGGTTTCCCTTACCTATTGCGATGATTTTTTTATAGAAAAAGCTTTCATGAGTTGTTTGACTTCTATCTTGCAGGGATGCAAAAGCGGATCTTTTTATCCCTCGATTTCCGAGATCCGGTCACCCAAATTCCCCCAGTTATCTCTAACTTGGGTGGAAAGAAAGTAACGAAAAGCGCACAAATCCACAATGCTAACTCAAGAGGAAATCTCTTTCTCTCCCGAAATTATATTAGAAATTAGGTTACACTTACACCGCTCCTCTCTCGAATCTCGCAGTGCAGTAAAAAGATGGAATTTTGACTAAAGAAATACGTGACTCCTCTCTCGAATCTCGCCACGTAATATAAAAGATTCAACCCTAGACTAGCATAACTACTCTCTCGAATCTCGGCATGCTAACTAGAAGATGAATACTTGCTCAAAACATCCACAAATAGAGAACACAATTCCAATAAGGATAGAAAATCAAACAATCATTAAGTCAAAACCTTGAATCAAGTCATCACAACAAGTAAGGTACTCACAACACACAAGATCTAAGAAATTAGTTCATGGTGGAGAGATGAAACCAAATTAGATGGATCTTACTAGACATGCTTCGGAAAATTCAAAAGTTTCAGGAAATAATTCACTTGGAAGTGCAAAATCCGTTGCTCTTGACGATCCGGAGTAGCCTTCTTCTTCTTCTTGCCTAGGGTTTGTCTCCCAAGATGGATCTTCACCTCCAAAAGCTCCCTCTTCTTTTTTATTTTTTTCGTCCAGCACCCCTCCTGTATTTCCTTGCTTTTGTCCTTTAAAAACGTCTCTAGATATGTCAAGGGATGTCTCCTTCCAAATTTGAAAAGGTGGCAAAATTCGAATTTCAAAATCTGAAAACCGCTCAGGTGACGTTGCAACCTTCATTTTTTTGGGGTGTTGCAACACCTGCGCTGTGCCTACTTGCATTACCAATCAGTTAGTGAGACGTTGCAACTATTTATTTTTTCGTGCGTTGCAACCTTTTTCCAGATTTTTTATATTTTGGCAGATTACCGTCCATGAGCTTATTCCTATTGCACCACTAGTAAATATACAATGAAAAGAGACCAAATTAGCCTTGAATTAGATAATCAAACAATTACTTTCATTTCTATTGCTTTCTGTGTTAATTCGTGTCGGATATGCCGAGTAATATGTCAGAAAACATGGCTAGATAACTTCTTTTGGGAAGTTATCAGTCGCGACTTACAATCATGCGATCTTCTCATTAGCTAGATTTCACAGTTCAATAACTATCCGCTTCTGGCACTATGTATGTTCAGTTCGGCAGCAGCTGTTTGTTGAAGCCAAAATTGGCCTCTGTGGAGTTCGGGGTCCCTAGAAAGGGGTGACCCCACACCTACTACACCCGGAGGAACGTCACAGACCAAAGATCAAGAAGCTATAAACAGACTCTTGGCTCTAGCACGGAGGTCTCACCTCACACCCGGAAGACCTTTGAGGTCTCCCCCTCCCTAGCCAATGCTTGAGCTAGGGTGCCTTGGAGGAAGAAGAGCGAAATGAAGGAGTGATGAAGTCCCCCTTTTCAAGGCACCCCTAAGGGTCTATTTATAGTTTTCCAAATCGCATGTACCAAAATGACTGAAATGTCCTTGCGATAAATATGCCTCGGGCCAATAGAAAACAGCCACACCGGAGGGTAAGACAGTAAAAGTAGGGGGGCAAGGGCGAGACCCCGGCCTCTGGCCGGTCTCCCCCCGCCAGGCCTCCAGGCAAGAAGGGGCAGGGGCAAGACCCCGGCCCCCGGCCGGTCTTGCCCCGCCAGGCCGTCAAGCAGGAGAGGGCAGGGGCGAGACCCCGGCCCCCGGCCGGTCTCGCCCTGCCAGGCAGGAAGGGGCAGGGGCGAGACTCCGGCCCCGGCCGGTCTCGCCCCGCCAGGACGCCAAGCAGGAGAGGGCAGGAGTGATGGGCGCAAAATAGAGCTTGAAAACGCAAGTATACGTGCCGTACAAGTAATACAGAGTGAGTGAGATCGTTCCCATGGAGAAGTGATGGGTTTAGTGCTTACAATTACTAGCTACACCGTTTCTATGAATCCAAGTAAAACGATTAATTGATTTTCTGAAAATAGATTAAAACTTTTAGATAAATATTAAAACTAATTTAACTAGATCTTAAAGTAATTTCTTAGCAATTAGAGAAAATAGCCTTGCATTTCTGATTTCATATGTGTAACATGATGGTGATAAAATAAATATTTCATTTGGTTGAACTTTGGATTATCATGCGATGATTTTTAAATAAGAACCCTTTATCTCTCGATACAAGGAGTCTTAATATCTACGCAACCCTAGTTATCTCTAACTTAGGAAAAACGAAAATATTATGAAGTGTAAGAATCAAATTCGCAAGCATAAAAAGGAAATCTCTTTCACTTTTCAAAACTCAATAGATCTTGTAATGCACGCACGTTTCTCCTCTCTCGACTCTTGAAACGCCGTAAAAATAACGAAATGTTGGTTAATGATTCACATTGCTCATCTCTCGATTCTCGCACTGCGATAAACTAGCCCTTAAATTAACGTTACGCCGCTCTTCTCTCGATTCTCGCGGCGCAATATAATAAAAAGACATGATCCAACAATTTCACCATAAAAATCACAAGATCCATAAAGATAATCACAAAACAAACCCAAAATCAAAGATGTTCATCATCAAAATACACATACTACTCTCATCATGCAAGACTAGAGAGTTTTAGTTCATGACTGCGGGAAAATAACACAAAACTGAAGAGATCTTACTAAACATTTCGAAAGAAATGCGAATCTTCCCTTCTCCAGTGATGTGGAAGCGTTTCCTTTAGCCCGAATGTCAAGACTGGACTGGTTCTTCCTCTCTCGAATTCTTCTCCCTGCAGTTTTTCTTCTCCTCTAATGGCTGTTCAATGAATAGAAATGAATCCCCCCTTTTATGGCTGAAATTTTCCTCTTTTAAACTTTCCCTCTTTTTCTCCTAGTGGGCCCCACATCCAGTCATTTAAAAATGCTGAATGGATGCTTTGAAATAGGTTGTAACAGTCCAAAACTTGGCATTTTCGGATTTGAATTTCCTGTAACTGCCAAAAATGTTGTGAATATGTTACAACATTTCTGGTTCTGTTTTTCTGCACAGTTTGACCTGCCAGAATGTTGAGAATATGTTGTAACATTTTTCCCAGATTTTTCATAATACTTAGTCTTCAATCCTTGACTTAAATTCTCCCCGAATCCTATCATAAAAACATATAAACAATTAGAGTACAAACATTTTGACTCCAAATCATGCGGCAATTGGATTTTATCTACTTTTCATGTATAAATTTCACATAACATGGCTAAAAATGGTTAAAATAGAGATGAAGATAACTTCTTTTTGCGAAGTTATCACACCCCCATGCTTAGTTCTTTGCTAGTCCCTAGCAAAGGTAAATCATTGTAAATCATGATATGACAAAGATTTATGACAGTATAATTTCATTTCCGTCTACTCTTCATTATAAGTTAACCAAAATAGCTTCAAGTAATTCTCATTAACTGATGCTAGACTTGCTAGTCCATAAGAATTCAAACTTTCATAATTCTATCAGATTGATATAAGATAAGGCTCAATTAAGAATTCAAGTGTTATATGTGATGCCCATAACAAATTGTCTACATCCCTTACAATTCATTTTCGATAAACTTCGTCACCAATAGGATAGATCAAGAGTAGTCTAAGGCTTTGATATGACCTCTACATGAGTTTGGTAGAAACCGATGCCAAATAAAAACGACTTGATGAATTTTGGAGAGGTGGGTAGCCAATGATTCTAATTAACTTAGTAGCTTGCCAACTTATGGGGTTTAACTTTCAACAATTTTTTCTTTCTTTTGATATTTGCACAGTTGGGATCATTCCAAGTAAGCCGGAGCTAACTTAGGCCACATATCACTATGCTATATATATATCCTTTTTTTTGATCATAGTTGGGATCATTCCAAGTAAGCCGGAGCTAACTTAGGCCACATGTCACTATGATATACACAAAAATTTTTTGTTTTAACACCCATAAGTGGTCAGTCTACTAGCTAAGGAACATAGGGAAATGAATAATCAAGTCTTTAGGCTCAAAAGTAATATGTGATGGCCACAAAGGTAAGGATTTACGTGGAAGCAAGGTTAACTACGTACACTCAATATATTGGCGACTATCATTGAATTAGAACATACTCGATCTAATCTCATTAGGATCCGAAGTTAATTAAATAAGTTAAAAGGGAGTAAACATTTGTAAGAACTATAGTGCATGAATGTGACATAGATTTCTTAATCGAGCTTTAACCAATCAGTCTAATTACAATTTAATAGTCTGACTCATAGGACTGACTCGTCTAAACTTACAATTAATTTGAGAAACTTGAATAAATTTATTAATAATAAAAAAATGAAGAGCAAGCAGTTCTAAAATATACCCCATAAAAGCTTTGTCAAGCAAGGTATAGAAGGGACATGCCCCCATACTTTAACCTTTACTAGTCCCTAGTAAAGCAGTTGTAGCAAATATAATAGCCTTGTATGCGATTGCGAACTTCATAAACCATAAGAGTGGAATAAAAAGACAGTTTCACATGTGAGTCGCCCGCATATAAATATGGGTGAAGTGGAACATAAAAGTATAAGAGATGAACGGAATATCCCACGAAGTAGCAGATTATAATAAAGAGTTTGCATTAAAATAGTGAAGGTATTGAGTAACAGGTATAGCTTTACGGCATGAAAACATATAGCAATAATTCATGAGAACAACATTTCAGGAAACGGAAAAATGCAGCTAGGGAAGTGAGCAACCATAGTGCAGCAAGTAACAGTTATAAAGATTAGTGCTAGAAAATAAATAACCAAGTAATACGTCAACGGTACTTAGCATTCAGTTAATAGCATGCATTTCAAGAATTTCAACAGCAATAGAACAAAGTAGTCATGTAGGAAAACCGATAACGAGCGTCTAAGAAGTCAATCAATCTCCACAATTTTGACAAGAGCAATATGTAAATAAAATAAACTACTGCACTAACACTGAAATGTTTCACCACAGATATGTCCAAAAAAACAAAACAAACATTTCACCAGTAATAGCGCAAAGTAAATTTCCCAGATTCTGAGTAGTGGAGTGTCAACCATCCTCCTCATCGTCGTCAGCGTCATCGACCTCGTCCGAGTCGTCATCGTCCAAAAATTCTTTCATTTCGTCGTCTCCGCCGGATGCAAAGACTGCATCCTCCTCAACCGCTTCTGTTTCATCATGTGGATCAGGCGAGGATGCTGCCTCCTTTCCCTTAGAAGTAGAGGGTTTGTTGTCATACCAAGCAGGATTCACATCGTGGACTGCTATCTTGTCCTCAGGTACATTCAAATGGCGGAGAATGGCTACTTGATTGTGATGTAAAATGTTTAAATGCGAGGCTATATCACGATGTTGTTGGCGCTGATATTTGGCGGTGCCTTGCAAATATTTAAAGATGATCGGCCAATCCGGGGGATTTGGGGAAAGTGGCGGTGGAATTGGAGGTTGAGTGGTTTTGCTAGAAGACACAGTAGGACGTCGTTTCGGAGCGGATTTGGGGGGTGCCTCCTCGGAAGATACTCTAATATAGGAGGAAATCACAGAAAACGTGATTGGCCGGCCTACAATGGTGGTAGTGTCCGTGTCGGCGAGAGATACCCCGGCGTAACGGCACAACGATGTGATGAGCGTGGGAAACCACAGCTGAGTTCCCCCCTCCGTTTTGACCTTTTTTAGGATTTGACTGGAAATAATATGTCCTACATTAATGGGAATCCCTTTTATAATGCTATGTATAATGCAAGCCCTCTCGAAGGAGACATGGTTGGAGTGTTTCGTCGGCATAACACTTGAGTTTACGAAAAGCAGCCACACTTTAGCTTCACGAGTAAAAAGAGCCGAATGCAGGACATGCTTTGATTCATTAACCCACGTGATGTTTCTAGTGAGGCTCAATGTGGTGGCGATATCGTATGGATTAGAAGTTCTAACCGACTGGAAGACATCACAATCCAGATTTGATAAATCGAAGTAGGAGTTTATACCTTCCGCGGAGAAATCGGCTTCCTTCCCCCGTATGTGAATTTTTCCGTCCGTGTGGAACTTGGCGTTGGCGTAAAATTCATACACCCACGGTAGGACAGCATCAGTGCGTGGATGGCAGAAGGAGGTCCAACCGAACTTGTCTATTTGCCGCACATACGCTTGACTCCAACCACGAACTTCCAGTTGAAACCCTCGTTCATAGATGACGGGCTTTACCTTAAGCAGTTTGTAGCGAGCCATGGCTTCTTCGTTGATGAATCTTGAGTGCTTGTGCGCCGCCACCGCCTTCTCTCTACCTTTCTTGGGGGCCATGATACTTCAACTCCAACGGTAAGTGATAGCTTCGTGATAGGACCGCGAGAGGGGGGGGTATTTCCTGAACGATGCTGTCGCGGGGTTGCTGCCGCCGGCGGATGAGTCGGAGCGGGGCGAGAAAGATGATGTAGGGTTTCCTGGAGCAAAGGGATCGAGGGTAGCAGCGGATTTGGGGAGATCGCGCTTTTATCCCGGTCAGCGGATTTGGAGGGGGTAATTAAGGTAACCTATTTCAATTGAACCGGCTAAATAGGAAAAAAAAATTAATTAGACACCCGGTTCAAATTAATCCCGCAGTCAGCCGGTTAATTACGCAGTTGAACCGGTCACCGCCAGAATTTCCGCTCTTGTAAGGGAAAAAGGCAGAGAAAAATTTGTTGCAACATTTTTCGAAAATGTTGCAACATTTTTTTCTGAGCCGATTTTGAGCCTTGGCTAGCACTGAATGAAGGGGAAATGCGGTTTTAAGCGTTCGAGACCATAGGGATTCAGTCATGCATCATTTTTTCTCTTTTTGAAAGGAATTCTTGAGAGAAATAGAAACAAACAAAACAAAAATAACAATAATAATAAAGAACTTAATATTAAAATTTGGGGTTGCCTCCCCAGAAGCGCCTTAGTTAATGTCCCGGCTGGACATTCAGCGGCTCAAAAATTTTATTTCAAGTGTATGAACGATATTGCTCGTTCATTTTCGTTCCCTAAATAAGCCTTAAGACGTCCGTCATTGACCTTAAACTCCGAATGATCTTTTTCATTGATGATAGTAACGACCCCATAAGGAAGAACTTCCTTGACCCGAAACGGGCCCGACCACCTAGATTTTAATTTATCGGGAAAAATTTTTAATCGTGAATTGAATAATAGAACTAGTTTCCCTGGTTGTAAATTTTTGTCCGTAAGATGGCGGTCATGCCACATTTTTGTACGGTCCTTATAAACCCTTGCACTTTCATACGCCTGAGTCCGGATCTCCTCCAATTCATTTAACTGTAGTAGTCTAGATTTACCGGCTTCTTGAAAGTCAAAGTTGATTTTCTTAATGGCCCAATATGCCCGATACTCCAACTCCAACGGTAAGTGACAAGCCCTGTCGTAAACTAAACGATACGGGGTAACACCAATTGGGGTCTTGAAAGCGGTTCTATATGCCCATAAGGCATCGTTAAGCTTTTGAGACCAGTCCTTGCAATTTACACTTACCGTTTTAGCCAAGATTTTCTTGATCTCTCTATTAGATACTTCTGCTAACCCATTCGTTTGGGGGTGGTATGCCAATGCTACCTTATGCCTAACCCCGTACTTTTTCAACAACGCAGCAAATTGGTGATTACAAAAGTGACTTCCCCCGTCACTTATAATAGCTTTGGGTGTTCCAAATCGACTAAATATGAAGTTTTTCAGGAAGTATAACACCACCTTTGCATCATTTTTGGTCGTGGCTATGGCTTCGACCCATTTCGATACATAGTCTACGGCTAAGAGGATAAATAAATTACCATTCGAATTAACAAATGGTCCCATGAAGTCTATACCGCATACATCAAATAGCTCAACTTCTAGTATTGGGTTCATAGGCATAGCTTCGTTCTTATTAATATTTTCTTCCTTTTGACATCGATCACACCTTTTCACATGTTCTCGAGAATCATGATATAATGTAGGCCAATAGAATCCGGCCTCTAAGACTTTCATAGCTGTCCTATTTCCCTTGAAGTGTCCCCCGTAGGGAGAACTATGGCAATTTTCTAAAATAGGATGCATTTCTACTTCCGGTATACATCTCCTCACTACTCCATCAGCACCAATTTTAAACAAATAAGGTGGGTCCCAAAGATAAGACCGCACTTGGTGTAAGAACCTCTTTCGTTGTTGGTAGTTTAAATCTGAAGGTAAGATGTTACTAACGAGGTAATTGACGTAATCGGCATACCACGGCACTAACCCCTCTGATATAGCTAAGATTTGCTCATCTGGAAATCTCTCCTCAATCTCTGAATGATAATAAGATTCCTTTGGTTCGATCCTGGAAAGATGGTCTGCTACAGGGTTATCTACGCCCTTTCTATCCTTAATCTCCAAATCGAATTCCTGCAATAATAGTACCCAACGAATCAACCTCGGCTTTGTATCTCTTTTTTCCATCAAATAACGGATAACCGCATGATCAGTAAAAACGGTGACTTGAGTGCATAAAAGATAAGATCGAAACTTTTCAAAGGCGTAGACTACTGCCAACAACTCCTTCTCAGTCGTGGTGTAATTGATTTGAGCTTCAATCAGAGTTTTGCTCGCGTAGGCTATGGTGTGAAAAAGCTTCTCCCTAACTTGACCTAGAACTACACCCACGACATAGTCACTCGCATCACACATAAGGACAAATGGTTCACCCCAGTCGGGTGCCACCACAATTGGTGCCGTGGTTAATTGCTTTTTCAGTTTACTAAATGCACTCAAACAGTCTTCGTCAAAATGAAATTTCGTATCCTTTTCCAACAATCCACTAAGAGGTTTTGCAATCTTAGCAAAATCTTTGATAAACCTTCGGTAAAATCCTGCATGCCCTAGGAAACTCCTTAACTCTTTCACATTCCTAGGAGGAGGTAATTTCTCAATGACCTCAATTTTGGCCTTATCTACTTCTAACCCCTTGCTTGACACATGATGGCCTAGCACGATGCCTTCGCGTACCATGAAATGGCACTTTTCCCAATTCAGCACAAGGTTAGTTTCAATACATCGCACGAGCACTCTTTCTAAGCACTCCAAACACTCTCCAAATGATTTTCCGAAGATGGAGAAATCATCCATGAAGATCTCTATACCATGATCCATGATTTCTGAAAATATAGCAATCATACACCGTTGGAACGTGGCTGGTGCGTTGCATAGACCAAATGGCATTCTCCTAAAGGCGAATGTTCCGTAAGGGCACGTGAAGGTTGTTTTCTCTTGATCTTCCGGGTCAACCGTGATTTGGTTATACCCGGAATAGCCGTCTAGGAAGCAGAAGAAATCATTACTGGACAACTTATCTAGAACTTGATCTATGAAAGGCAATGGAAAGTGGTCTTTTCTAGTAGCCTTATTAAGCTTGCGATAATCCATACAAATGCGCCATCCGGTAATAGTTCTAGTCGATATTAATTCGTTCTTATCATTTTTTATTACGGTCATCCCTCCTTTCTTCAGAACACATTGAACCGGAGAGACCCAAGAACTATCGGAGATAGGGTATATTATCCCTGCATCTAACCATTTTATTATTTCTTTCTTTACGACCTCTTTCATAGGTGGACTGAGACGGCGTTGAGGCTCAATGGAACCTTTATAAGATTCTTCTAGGAGAATCTTGTGCATGCATACCGAAGGACTAATCCCTCTTATGTCCGCGATGGTCCAACCTATGGCTAATTTAAATTGCTTCAGCAAATCTATGAGTTGTTGATGTTGATTTTGTGATAATTTTGAGTTGACAATGACCGGTAATGTATCATTGTCTCCTAGATAAGCGTAGGCCAAATGTTCAGGTAATGGTTTCAACTCAAGTGTGGGAGGACTAATGATGGAAGGTTTATTTGCACATGTCTGATCTGTCATATCTAAAATCTCCGGCTTGCGAGTGAATGTCGGTGGACGTGCACTTATTTCAAAGCATTCTTGAGTTTCGTTCTCACAATGAGATTTCTCTTCATCCGTCTCCTCCTCTTCATCTTCTTCTAGATTCTCACTTAAGTTGTAATCAATAAGGGTCACACTCTTAACTTCCTCTATGTCATCTTCTTCTAAACGAGGGAATTTCATGGCTTTTAGTACATTAAAAGTCACTTGTTCATCGTTAACTCTCATGGTTAACTCACCCTTGTGTACATCAATCAAAGTTTTTCCGGTGGCTAAGAAAGGCCTACCCACTATAATGGGAACTTCCTTGTCTTCCTTCATGTCTAATACCACAAAATCTGCCGGAAAAATAAACTTTTCTACCTTGACTAAGACGTCTTCTACAATCCCCTTTGGAAAGGTTAGAGATTTATCTGCTAATTGTAATGTAATCGATGTTTTGGAAATCTCCCCCAACCCTAACTTCTTATAAATTGAAAGTGGCATAAGATTTATGCTCGCCCCTAGATCGCACAAAGCCTTTCCCTCGAATTGATGTCCAATAGAACACGGAATCGTGAAGCTTCCGGGGTCCTTTAGTTTTGGTGGCAATCTTCTTTGGAGGATTGCACTACATTCATGTGTAAGGGTTACCGTTTCGTTCACGCCAAACTTCCGCTTTTTATTTAAGATGTCTTTCATGAACTTTACGTAACTCGGCATCTGTTCTAATGCTTCGGCAAAGGGTATATTAACTTGCAACTTCTTAAAGATTTCCAAGAATTTCTGAAATTGTTGATCCAATTTGCTCTTTTTTAGTCTTTGGGGGAAAGGTGGTGGTGGATAGGTTCGTGGGTTCTTCTTCCTTCTTTCCTCTTTTTTCCTTCTATTACCTTATCATTTCTTCTTTTTATTACTCTTTCCTCCTCACTCTTATCGTCCTCATTTCTTCCTATTATTACTTGCTCACTAGGACCCTTGAATTCTTCTTGGTCTTGATTTTTATCTTGTTCATGTGGATTAGTTTCTTGACCAACTACTAACTCACGCCCACTTCGTAATGTAATGGCCTTACAATGATGATTTTCTCCCTTGGGATTGGGTGTGGTATCCGTAGGGAGTGTGCCTTGCGGTCGCATACTTAAAGCGGTGGCGATTTGTCCTAGTTGTGATTCAATCATTCTCATGGACCCTTCCAAACTAGAGAAACGGGCTTCATTCTTTTGCATTGATTCAATGATGAAGTCATCCGTTACCTTTCTAGATGGTCCTGCTTGGTTGGAATGATTGTTTTGATGTTGAGGATTAGAATTAGAATTAAATAAGTGTGGTGGAGTAGGACCGGAGTTGTTCTTCCAAGAGAGGTTAGGATGGTTTCTCCATTCGGGATTATAATGGTTTGGGCAAGGGTTTGTATTTTGCTTATAATGCCCTCCTAAATAATTAACTTCTTCATTACCCCCTACAAGTTGTTCAATTGTTAAGGTGGGGTTAGGAGAAACCATGGGAGTAATAATGCTATTGACTTGAGGATTCATTTGATTTTGGTTCAACGTCAAAGCATCTAACCTCTTGTTAATGGTATTAAATTGGGACGTCATTTGGGCTGCAAATGACGTTAATTGGTCAACTTGATATAATCCTGCCGTAGTGGGAGGATGTACTTGACGCTCGATCGTGTGGTAATTATTAGAAGATAGATCTTCTAAAATACCGTATGCATCTTCAGGGTACTTGTTCATCAACGAACCTCCCGCAGCTCCATCTACTTGGATCATTGTAGATGTCTGAAGGCCGTTATAAAACGTCCATACTTGTTGGTGAATGGCTAGCCCATGGTGGGGACATCTGCGTAATAATTCCTTAAATCATTCCCACGCATCATATAGGGTTTCTCCATTCGCTTGCATGAATGTAGAGATATCCCGCATTAACTTGGCAGTTTTAGATGGAGGGAAATATTTGGATAAAAAATTTTCAACCAATATAGCCCAAGTAGTAATAGACCCATTAGGCAACGAGTTCAACCAATCTTTTGCTTTCCCTTCTAGAGAGAAAGGAAATAATCGCAATTTAATGGCTTCTTCAGATGCGCCATTAATCTTAAATGTGTCACAGATTTCTATGAACGTTCTTAGATGAGAGTTTGGGTCTTCATGGTTATGGCCACTAAACTTATTATTCTGGACAAGTTGCATCGCCGTGGAATCAATTTTAAAGTTGTTAGCCTCTACAGCAGGTCTAGCGATACTAAATTGTACCCCTCCCCTAAAAGGCATATTATAGTCACGGCATGTTCTCCTATTTTCCATTGGGTGCCCGTTATGCTCTACTTGGCCTCCTAAGTCCTGCCCCTCTTGATGAACGTCAGCATCATTGTTTTGATTATTCATGTTGTGTTGATTCGAATTTTCCAATCTAGTTGATTTTCTATTACGTCTACAGGTTCGCTCGATTTCAGAATTTAGAGGAATTAATTCAACGGATCGATACCTGGACATAAACTATCGGATGACAAAGATGATAACCCAAATACAATAAACTAACAAGTGAAAACAAAACTTGACCTCCACGTACTAAGGTTCACTAATATTGTAAGAAGAAAAACACTAAATCCGTTGCACCTCCCCGGCAACGGCGCCAAAAACTTGATGGGCGCAAAATAGAGCTTGAAAACGCAAGTATACGTGACGTACAAGTAATACAGAGTGAGTGAGATCGTTCCCACGGAGAAGTGATGGGTTTAGTGCTTACAATTACTAGCTACACCGTTTCTATGAATCCAAGTAAAACGATTAATTGATTTTCTGAAAATAGATTAAAACTTTTAGATAAATATTAAAACTAATTTAACTAGATCTTAAAGTAATTTCTTAGCAATTAGAGAAAATAGCCTTGCATTTCTGATTTCATATGTGTAACATGATGGTGATAAAATAAATATTTCATTTGGTTGAACTTTGGATTATCATGCGATGATTTTTAAAGAAGAACCCTTTATCTCTCGATACAAGGAGTCTTAATATCTACGCAACCCTAGTTATCTCTAACTTAGGAAAAACGAAAATATTATGAAGTGTAAGAATCAAATTCGCAAGCATATATAAAAAGGAAATCTCTTTCACTTTTCAAAACTCAATAGATCTTGTGATGCACGCACGTTTCTCCTCTCTCGACTCTTGAAACGCCGTAAAAATAACGAAATGTTGGTTAATGATTCACATTGCTCATCTCTCGATTCTCGCACTGCGATAAACTAGCCCTTAAATTAACGTTACGCCGCTCTTCTCTCGATTCTCGCGGCGCAATATAATAAAAAGACATGATCCAACAATTTCACCATAAAAATCACAAGATCCATAAAGATAATCACAAAACAAACCCAAAATCAAAGATGTTCATCATCAAAATACACATACTACTCTCATCATGCAAGACTAGAGAGTTTTAGTTCATGACTGCGGGAAAATAACACAAAACTGAAGAGATCTTACTAAACATTTCGAAAGAAATGCGAATCTTCCCTTCTCCAGTGATGTGGAAGCGTTTCCTTTAGCCCGAATGCCAAGACTGGACTGGTTCTTCCTCTCCCGAATTCTTCTCCCTGCAGTTTTTCTTCTCCTCTAATGGCTGTTCAATGAATAGAAATGAATCCCCCCTTTTATGGCTGAAATTTTCCTCTTTTAAACTTTCCCTCTTTTTCTCCTAGTGGGCCCCACATCCAGTCATTTAAAAATGCTGAATGGATGCTTTGAAATAGGTTGTAACTATCCAAAACTTGGCATTTTCGGATTTGAATTTCCTGTAACTGCCAAAAATGTTGTGAATATGTTACAACATTTCTGGTTCTGTTTTTCTGCACAGTTTGACCTGCCAGAATGTTGAGAATATGTTGTAACATTTTTCCCAGATTTTTCATAATACTTAGTCTTCAATCCTTGACTTAAATTCTCCCCGAATCCTATCATAAAAACATATAAACAATTAGAGTACAAACATTTTGACTCCAAATCATGCGGCAATTGGATTTTATCTACTTTTCATGTATAAATTTCACATAACATGGCTAAAAATGGTTAAAATAGAGATGAAGATAACTTCTTTTTGCGAAGTTATCAAGGGGCGAGACCCCGGCCCCCGGCCGGCCTCGCCCCGCCAGTCCGCCAAGCAGGAGAGGGCAGGGGCGAGACCCCGACCCCTGGCCGGTCTCGCCCCGCCAGGCCGCCAAGTAGGAGAGGGCAGGTGCGAGACCCCGGCCCCCGGCCGGTCTCGCCCCGCCAGGCCGCCAGGCAGGAAGGGGCAGGGGCGAGACCCCGGCCCCCGGCCGGCCTCGCCCCGCCAGGCTGCCAAACAGGAGAGGGCAGGGGCGAGACCCCGGCCCCCGGCCGGTCTCGCCCAGCCCGTCCGCCAGGCAGGAAGTGGCAGGGGCGAGACCCCGGCCCCCGGCCGGTCTCGCCCTGCCAGGCCGCCAAGCAGGATAAGGCAGGGGCGAGACCCCGGCCCCCGACCGGTCCCGCCGCTCCCACCTCTCACTTATCAGTACGGGGCGGGTGCTAGCCAACTTGTCGCACCCGCCCCCCAAAAGACGGCCACTGGGGGGAGGTAGATTTTTCCACCCCCTACTAGTATATTTCCAAGCTAGAGCCAAAATTGGCCACCGAGAGTGCCTATATGCCCAAAAAGCTTAAAACTATATAGGGGCGAATACGGGGTTGTACACAATCCCCGCTCTTTTCGAGGTTGGCATAAGCTCGAAAAGAAACGTCCAACCCAACGTATTCGCTGAGTGTAATTTTCTTATGCGGCACCCCGGGGAGTCAACCTGTCATGTCAGCTGATGGGAGCCTAGGTGACGAGACCCCCTCCGGGTAAAAAATACTTCACCCCCAGAGGGGTCAACCTGCCATGCCAGCTATGGGAGCCTGGGTGGCGAGACCTCCTCCGAGTAGAAAACTCTTCACCCCCCGGAGGGGTCAACCTGCCATGCCAGCTATGGGAGCCTGGGTGGCGAGACCTCTTCCGGGTAGAAAACACTTCACCCCCTGGAGGGGTCAAACTGTCATGCCAGCTATGGGAGCCTGGGTGGCGAGACCTCCTCCGGGGAAAGGACTTGACTTCCACGAGAGATCAACTAGCCCTGTCAGCTAGTGAGAGCCTGACAGCGGAATCATCATCTGAGCAAAGTACTAGGCTTCCACGAGAGATCAACCAGCCCTGTCAGCTAGTGAGAGCCTGACAGCGGAATCATCCTCGAGGTGAGACCTACCCACCCTCCGAGAGATCAACCTGCCCTGCCAGCTAGATGAGAGCCTGGCAGTGGAATCCATCTCGAGGTGAGACCTACCCACCCTCCGAGAGATCAACCTGCCCTGCCAGCTAGGTGAGAGCCTGGCAGCGGAATCCATCTCAAGGTGAGACCTACCCCACCCTCCGAGAGATCAACCTGCCCTGCCAGCTAGGTGAGAGCCTGGCAGCGGAATCCATCTCGAGGTGAGACCTACCCCACCCTCCAAGAGATCAACCTGCCCTGCCAGCTAGGTGAGAGCCTGGCAGCGGAATCCATCTCGAGATGAGACCTACCAACCCTCAGAGAGATCAACCTGCCCTGCCAGCTAGGTGAGAGCCTGGCAGCGGAATCCATCTCGAGGTGAGACCTACCCCACCCTCCGAGAGATCAACCTGCCCTGCCAGCTAGGTGAGAGTCTGGCAGCGGAATCCATCTCGAGGTGAGACCTACCCCACCCTCCGAGAGATCAACCTGCCCTGCCAGCTAGGTGAGAGCCTGGCAGCGGAATCCATCTCGAGGTGAGACCTACCCCACCCTCTGAGAGATCAGCCTGCCCTGCCCGCTAGGTGAGAGCCTGGCAGCGGAATCCATCTCAAGGTGAGACCTACCCCACCCTCCGAGAGATCAACCTGCCCTGCGAGCTAGGTGAGAGCCTGGCAGCGGAATCCATCTCGAGGTGAGACCTACCCCACCCTCCGAGAGATCAACCTGCCCTGCCAGCTAGGTGAGAGCCTGACAGCGGAATCCATCTCGAGGTGAGACCTACCCACCCTCCGAGAGATCAACCTGCCCTGCCAGCTAGGTGAGAGCCTGGCAGCGGAATCCATCTCGAGGTGAGACCTACCCCACCCTCCGAGAGATCAACCTGCCCTGCCAGCTAGGTGAGAGCCTGGCAGCGGAATCCATCTCGAGGTGATACCTACCCCACCCTCCGAGAGATCAACCTGCCCTGCCAGCTAGGTGAGACCCTGGTAGCGGAATCCATCTCGAGGTGAGACCTACCCCACCCTTCGAGAGATCAACCTGCCCTACCAGCTAGGTGAGAGCCTGGCAGCGTAATCCATCTCGAGGTGAGACCTACCCCACCCTCCGAGAGATCAACCTGCCCTGCCCGCTAGGTGAGAGCCTGACAGCGGAATCCATCTCGTGGTGAGACCTACCCCACCCTCCGAGAGATCAACCTGCCCTGCCAGTTAGGTGAGAGCCTGACAGCTTAGTCCATCTCGAGGTGAGACCTACCCCACCCTCTGAGAGATTAACGTGCCCTGCATGCTAGGTGAGAGCCTGGCAGCAGAATCCATCTCGAGGTGAGACCTACCCACCCTCCAAGAGATCAACCTGCCCTGCCAGCTAGGTGAGAGCCTGACAGCGGAATCCATCTCGAGGTGAGACCTACCCCACCCTCCAAGAGATCAACCTGACTTGCCAGCTAGGTGAGATCCTGGTAGCAGAATCCATCTCGAGGTGAGACCTACCCCACCCTCCGAGAGATCAACCTATCCTGCCAGCTAGGTGAGAGCCTGACAGCGGAATCCATCTCGAGGTGAGACCTACCCCACCCTCATAGAGATCAACCTGCCCTGCCAGCTAGGTGAGAGCCTGGCAGCGGAATCCATCTTGAGGTGAGACCTACCCCACCCACCGAGAGATCAACCTGCCCTGCCAGCTAGGTGAGAGCCTGGCAGCGGAATCCATCTCGAGGTGAGACCTACCCCACCCTCCGAGAGATCAACCTGCCCTGCCAGCTAGGTGAGAGCCTGACAGCGGAATCCATCTCGAGGTGAGACCTACCCCACCCTCCGAGAGATCAACCTGTCCTGCCAGCTAGGTGAGAGTCTGGCAGCGGAGTCCATCTCGAGGTGAGACTTACCCCATCCACTGAGAGATCAACCTGCCCTGCCAGTTAGGTGAGAGCCTAACAGCGGAATCCATCTCGAGGTGAGACCTACCCCACCCTCCGAGAGATCAACCTGCCCTGCCAGCTAGGTGAGAGCCTGGCAGCGGAATCCATCTCGAGGTGAGACCTGCCCCACCCTCCGAGAGATCAACCTGCCCTGCCAGCTAGGTGAGAGCCTGGCAGCGGAATCCATCTCGAGGTGAGACCTACCCCACCCTCCGAGAGATCAACCTGCCCTGCCAGCTAGGTGAGAGCCTGGCAGCGGAATCCATCTCGAGGTGAGACCTACCCCACCCTCCGAGAGATCAACCTGCCCTGCCAGCTAGGTGAGAGCCTGGCAGCGGAATCCATCTCGAGGTGAGACCTACCCCACCCTCCGAGAGATCAACCTGCCCTGCCAGCTAGGTGAGAGCCTGGCAGCGGAATCCATCTCGAGGTGAGACCTACCCCACCCTCTGAGAGATCAACATGCCATGTCTGCTAGGTGAGAGTCTGGCAGCGGAATCCATCTCAAGGTGAGACCTACCCCACCTACCGAGAGATCAACCTGCCCTGCCAGCTAGGTGAGAGACTGGCAGTGGAATCCATCTCGAGGTGAGACCTGCCCCACCCTCCGAGAGATCAACCTGCCCTACCAGCTAGGTGAGAGCCTGGCAGCGGAATCCATCTCGAGGTGAGACCTACCCCACCCTCTGAGAGATCAACCTGCTCTGCCAGCTAGGTGAGAGCATGGCAGCGGAATCCATCTTGAGGTGAGAACTACCCCACCCTCCGAGAGATCAACCTGCCCTGCCAGCTAGGTGAGAGCCTGGCAGCAGAATCCATCTTGAGGTAAGACCTACCCCACCCTCCGCGAGATCAACCTGCCCTGCCAGCTAGGTGAGAGCCTGGCAGCGGAATCTATCTCGAGGTGAGACCTACCCCACCATCCGAGAGATCAACCTGCCCTGCCAGCTAGGTGAGAGTCTGGTAGCGGAATCCATCTCGAGGTGAGACCTACCCCACCCTCCGAGAGATCAACCTGCCCTGCCAGCTAGGTGAGAGCCTGGCAGCGGAATCCATCTCGAGGTGAGACCTACCCCACCCTCCGAGAGATCAACCTGCCCTGCCAGCTAGGTGAGAGCCTGGCAGCGGAATCCATCTCGAGGTGAGACCTACCCCACCCTCTGAGAGATCAACCTGCCCTGCCAGCTAGGGGAGAGCCTGGCAGCGGAATCCATCTCGAGGTGAGACCTACCCCACCCTCCGAGAGATCAACCTGTCCTGCCAGCTAGGTGAGAGCCTGGCAGCGGAATCCATCTCGAGGTGAGACCTACCCCACCCTCTGAGAGATCAACCTTCCCTGCCAGCTAGGTGAGAGCCTGGAAGCGGAATCCATCTTGAGGTGAGACCTACCCCACCCTCCGAGAGATCAACCTATCCTGCCAGCTAGGTGAGAGCCTGACAGCGGAATCCATCTCGAGGTGAGACCTACCCCACCCTCCGAGAGATCAACCTGCCCTGCCAGATAAGTGAGAGCCTGGCAACGGAATCCATCTCGAGGTGAGACCTACCCCACCCTCCGAGAGATCAACCTGCCCTGCCAGCTAGGTGAGAGCCTGGCAGCGAAATCCATCTCGAGGTGAGACCTCTAGGCATCAACGAGAGGCACCACCGACCCTGCCCAGCTAGTGAGAGTTCGGGCAGTGGGACCGTCTCGGAGCAAAAGGACTAGGCATCTCAATCAAACCTTACCAAATCGTACATCCTCAAACGGGGAAAAATAGATGGGTTACATGGTCCCCTAACTCAGCTGGTCAGGGGCAGCACTTGTTACAATACAAGAAAATGGAAAAAACTACCGCAAGGCGAGACACCCTCAGGGGGCCTGGGCATGATGGCCGTCTTCCGCTTCCTTCTCCTCGGACACTTCCATCTTGCTCAAGCTCTCCATGACCTTCTCCATCTCCTCTGTCTTGGCCAACCAAGAGATGATGTTGACAGCCGTGACGTAACACTGCCTTGCCATCCTGGAGTCTCCCTTGACTCTGACCTGGATCCCTCCGGAGCTAAACTTGAGGCATTGGTGGAAGAAAGATGGCACGCAATGGAAGGCGCTGATGAGGGGCCTTCCGAAGATGGAGTTGTAGCTTCTTGGAGCGTCAACAATGACGAACCGGCAGTTCCTTGAAGCCCCTCCCAACTTTACTTGGAGTCCTACTCCACCTTCGACCTCCTTCCTTTCTCCTGCAAATCCGAACAGGGGTCCGTCCGAGGCCAACACCCTTCTTGGCTCTACCTTCATCTCGTCAAACGTCTTATTGAAAACGACGTTGACGGAGCTCCCGTTGTCAACCAAGATTCGGGAGACGGTGTAGCCCTCGATGGCCGTCTGGATGACCAGCGCATCGCAAAACGGATCCTCATGATCCGGCAGGTCCTTCACCGAGAAGGTGATCTTCTCCTCCTGGGGAGGTGTCTGGGAGGTTGAGGCGACGCTCCTTCGGTACATGACATGGAGGCTTGCCTTCCGAGTGGCCTCAACCCCCACTCCACCATGGATCACAGCTATACCGCCTAGGGGTCCGACATCGACCCGGTCCTCATACACATCATCTCCCCCTTCTCTGGGCAGAACCTCTTCAACCCGCACTGGCGGCTGTGGCTGGGCAGGGCCTCTCACCCCCCTCACCTCCAGGAACTCGGGGCAGGTAGCTGTGGCGTGCCCCTCCACCTGGTGGAAGTCATAGTATGGCAACTCTACCCTGACCCTTCTCCTTCCCTGGCGGTTCCTCCTCTCCCTTCGACCAATCTCTATCGCTTGCTGTTGTGGGGGTAGGAGCTGCCTAGGGGCATGCCTCTGGAGGTTGAACCTCCCTTAGCCCCCATGGAAGTTTCCCTCATCTTGGGCGTAACCTCTTCTCGGGCCCTGAACGGGTCCTCCCTGCTGCCTCCAACCTGGTTCCAGACCCTCCTGAGATCTCCGCTCCTCTCTCCTTCTTCCTTCCTGAGGTCTCGAGCCACCTTGCTCCTTTGCCTCCATCTCTGTTAGCTTTTCCAACTTCTTGACAAATGTCGGGTTGGCCGCCTCCATGGCAATCTCCTATGCCGCCCTTTCCATCAGCTCCTCGAAGGAAAGGGGGGCCTTCCGGGTCAAGCTCATCTTGAAGAAGCCCTCCTTCAGCCCAACTGTGAAGGCCATCTAGAGAGCATACCCTGGCATCTCCTGGACCTCCAGGATCTCCTCTTGGAACCTGTCAACGTAACGGGCCAGCGACTCCTCGGCCCCAGGCTTTACCAGGAAGATGGACTTGGGACTCCTCTTCCGCTTCTTGGAGGTGGAGAAGCGAAGCTGAAAGCTCTGGCTCAAGTCCTCGAACCCATAGATCGACCTCGGAGGGAGTTGATGGAACTAGTCCCTTGCCTTCTCCTTCAACGTGATCGCAAAGAGGCGATACTTGAAGGCGTCCGTCATCGGCCTGATGGAGAAGGCATCCTCGAACCACTGCAGATGCTGGACGGGGTCATCCTTCCTGGTATAGTAAGCCATGTCTGGCTCTCTGAACCCCTCGGGAACGGGAGCTGAGATGATCAGCTCGCTGAAGGGTGACCCCCTAAGGGGTGGTCTCGCCACTTCTACTCGCGCGGCCTGCTCGCCTGGGAGGTTGGCACTCGCCGGGCTGGATAACAACTCCCGGTCGGTGAGGTCTCGCTCGACCCCTTCTCCCATCCTCTCCTTCCCTGGCCTTCTTCCTGGTGCACTTCCTTCTCCCCCCGCTGGGGTCATCTCGTCGAGAGGGGGGGAGCTAGCTCCTGGGGGGTTGGGGTGGAGCTGCCACCCTGAGGAGCAATGCTTCGCAGCATCTTCATGATGCCTTGGATGGAAGCCATGAACTCTTGCCTCCCCACAAAGGGTCCTGGGTCGGGGAGCTCGCCGAGATCATCACTACCTCCCTGACCTCCAGTCATGACACTCTCCCGAGATCTTCTGTGCTGGTCACTCTCCACGCTCACCGCACCAAAGTGTTGAAGCCAAAATTGGCCTCTGTGGAGTTCGGGGTCCCTAGAAAGGGGTGACCTCACACCTACTACACCCGGAGGAACGTCACAGACCAAAGATCAAGAAGCTAGAAACAGACCCTCGGCTCTAGCGCGAAGGTCCCACCTCACACCCGGAAGACCTTTGAGTTCTCCCCCTCCCTAGCCAATACTTGAGCTAGGGTGCCTTGGAGGAAGAAGAGAGAAATGAAGGAGTGATGAAGTCCCCCTTTTCAAGGCACCCCTAAGGGTCTATTTATAGTTTTCCAAATCTCATGGACCAAAATGATCGAAATGCCCTTGCGAGAAATATGCCTCGGACCAATAGAAAACAGCCACGCCGGGGGGAAGGCGGTAAAAGCAAGGGGGCAAGGGCGAGACCACGGCCTCTGGCCGGTCTCACCCCGCCAGGCCGCCAGGCAAGAAGGGGCAGGGGAGAGACCCCGGCCCCCGGCCGGTCTCGCACCGCCAGGCCGCCAAGCAGGAGAGG
This sequence comes from Platanthera guangdongensis, assembly GCA_039583875.1. Lineage (NCBI taxonomy): Eukaryota > Viridiplantae > Streptophyta > Magnoliopsida > Asparagales > Orchidaceae > Platanthera > Platanthera guangdongensis. Next base: position 151,520,647 of record CM077165.1, read on the forward strand.
GCAGGGGCGAGACCCCGGCCCCCGGCCGGTCTCGCCCTGCCAGGCCTCCACGCAGGAGAGGGCAGGGGCGAGACCCCGTCCCCCGGCCGGTCTCCCCCCGCCAGGCCGCCAGGCAAGAAGGGGAAGGGGCGAGACCCGGGCCCCCGGCCGGTCTCGCCCCGCCAGGCCGCCAGGCAGGAAGGGGCAGGGGCGAGACCCCTGCCCCTGGCCAGTCTCACCCCGCCAGGCCGCCAAGTAGGAGAGGGCAGGGGCGAGACCCCGGCCCCCGGCCGGTCTCGCCCCGCCAGGCCGCTAAGCAGGAGAGGGCACGGGCGAGACCCCGACCCCCTGCCGGTCTCGCCCCGCCAGGCCGCCAAGCAGGAGAGGGCAGGGGCGAGACCCCGGCCCCCGGCCGGTCTCGCCCCGCCAGGCCTCCAGGCAGGAAGGGGCAGGGGCGAGACCCCGGCCCCCGGCCGATCTCGCCCCGCCAGGCCGCCAAGCAGGAGAGGGCAGGGGCGAGAGCCCGGCCCCGACCGGTCCCGCCGCTCCGACCTCACACTTATCAGTACGGGGCGGGTGCTAGCCAACTTGTCGCACCCGCCCCCCCAAAAGAGGGCCACTGGGGGAGGTAGTTTTTTCCTCCCCCTACTAGTATATTTCCAAGCTAGAGCCAAAATTGGCCACCGAGAGTGCCCATATGCCCAAAAAGCATAAAACTATATAGGGGTGAATACGGGGTTGTACACTGTTCACGAACTCTGGTAGCTAAAAGACCATGCGGTCAGGCAGCTTGCAGATTGCGGATAGGTTCTTTATCTTTGAATAATGGGGTGTTCGCACGGTTAGGTTTCGTTCTGGTGACTTGACGGTTTCAGCGGACTCCTTAGTTCAGTTCGACAGAGTTGGCGGTTATTGGTTCTGCCCGCCCGGCTTATTTTGGCCTTGTATGTTTTTACTTTCTTCGGGTATATTGGAGAATCATGTCTTGTCATATATACCTCGCATTGTAAAGAAGATTAATATCCAAGTTTCTTGTTCTTTCTATTGTGCTGGTATTATTTGGACTTGGCTTGCACTACAACAAACTGCACCTATCATAAGCACTGAAATATAACTAAAACACAGTTTGTTACTAATAGTTATATTTAGTAACGAATTTTTTCTGTTGTTACCAAAAAGTACTTTTTTGTAACGAATATTTTATATTTTGTTACAATAATAATTATTTTGTTACTTCTTTCGAGTACAGTTTGTTACTAATGTTACTTATTGTAAAAATTTAGGTCCTTACTATAAGTGCAATTTGTTGTAGTGTAGGTTCAGTGTTCCTGCTACCTCGTTCCTGTTTTTCGCTTATCACAAATTTTCACGTGGTATCAGAGGGAATAGAGGTTTGACCAGTGATCAATCACAGAGCTTGCTTTTGCTTCTGGGAGTTTTCAAGTTACCAATGTTATAGTAATACAAGGAGGTTTCGCAAGAGAACTTAGTATTGAACTCTTGACACTGACAAACTTTAAGAAGTGGAGGTCGTACATGTAGAGTTATCTTCTGGACGAGGACTTTTGGGAGATCATTTGTGGAGATGACGAGCAAGAAGTGACTGATGCCACTGGCAATACTAAAGTGGGGAGAGCTTGGAGAAGGACAAACGCTAAGGCGGAGTTTACTCTCAAGCAGGCTATCTCACCGGAGCTCTTTGACCACATCATTGGATACCGGACAGCTGCTGAGATTTGGACTTCCCTTGATGGATTGTTCAACAAGAAGAATGTAGCACTGCTACAGTTCTTAGAGAATGAGTTGTCAAGAGCCACTTAGGGAGATCTGCCCATCTCTACGTTCTTCTTGAAGATAAAGAACCTGTGTGTTGAAATCTCATAATTGGACCCTGATGAGCCGATTTTAGAATAGAAGCTTAAGAGGCATATAATCTGCGGATTGCAGAAGTAGTATATTTCCTTCATTACTTCTATTCAAGGTTGGGCCACTCAGGCGTCATTGCTTGAGTTGGAGAACTTGTTGGATTCATAGGAAAGCCTAGCAAGACAGATAGTTGGAGTAACTATCTCTAGAGGAGATAATGAGGCTCTCTTCTCAGGAAAGAAGAGGATGTGGGAGAAGGAGAAGAAGAAATTTGCTGGCAATGATCCTTCTACTTCATATCAGCAAGAGAAGAGCCAGTCTTCTAAGTGAGATGAGAAGAAGAAGGAAAGGCCAAGGTGCTACAGATACAATCTGTCTTGTCACTTCAAGAAGGACTGTAGAGTCAAACTTCAACCAGGGTATGTTATAGGAAAAGAAGAAGCTGTATCCAGGGCTGAGGAAGGAGGATGGGAAAACACTTTATAACGGGCACGTGTGTCCATGCTTTTTCCTCCATCAACTACAAAGATGACTGGATTGTAGACTCGGGGTATGGTCATCACCTCATCGGGGATGAGTCCAAGTTCACTTCTTTGCAGGCGTACTCAGGTAATGATGCTATTATTACTGCTGACGCTACTTTTCATGCAGTCGAGAAGGAAGATGTCATTTCTTTGGGCAGTGATAAAGGTACAGTCACCTTGAGGATTGTTTATCATGTGTCAGGCATGAAGAAGAACCTCTTCTCTATGACCAACATGGTGGATGCGGGTTATCACGTTCTGTTCGACCCGATAGAAGTGAAGTTTCTCTACATTGTGTCAGCAATGATGGCTGACGTTACTCATGTTAGGAGAATAGTAAATGACTTATTTATGCTATCAACAAGTTCCTATGTTGATCGGATAAGAGCCAATGATAGCGCTTCTATATGGCATAAACGACTGGGATATGTCGGGATGGACAAGTTAAAATCTTTGGCGGTAAGGAGCCATGTGAAAGGTTTGCCAAGATTATCATCATTCGGCGACGGTGATGTCTGTGTGGGGTGTCAATATGGTAAGGCACACCGCCTTTCATTTGACAAGTCACAGACCAGATGGAAAGCACCTTTGGAGTGCATCCATGGTGATCTGATGGGACCTACCATCAATGCCAGTCTTGAAGGCAGTGGGTACATGCTTGTTGATGACTATTCTAGGTACGCATTGGTGTACTTCATGAAGGAGAAGTTGGACACGTTCCAATTATTTGTGGAGTTCAAGGAGCTTGTGGAGGGCCGGTTTGGCATGCGGATAAAGAAGTTGAGAACGAACAATAGAGGTGAGTTCATTTCAAATGAGTTCTCAAACTTCTACAGGAAACATGGAATTCGGAGAGAGCTCACTTGTGCACATACTTCACAACAAAATGGAGTAGCAGAGCGGAAGATCTGTCATCTGACGGAGACCTATAAGTGTTGGCTTCATGCCAAAGGCATTCCTAGGTCCTTCTGGGCAGAAGGGATCGCTTTCGTGACATACGTCATCAACCAGATGCCTCTGAGTCCGATCAATATGAAGTCTCCTTATGAACTGATGTTTAAGGAGAAGCCCATCGTTGAACACCATCGGGTGTTTGGGTCAACCTGCTACATACATGTCCCAGATGTTCTCAGGACTAAGCTGGATGCGAAGGCGAGGAAGCTTATCTTTGTGTGTTATGATGAGAAGAAGAAGGGATGGAAGTGTATGAATCCTGCCACGAAGAAGTTTGTCATTTCCAGATACATTGTCTTTGATGAACTAACATCGTATGGAGGTAGTTCATTTGTGGAACTACAGGAAAGCAGGTCAGATGGCGGGTAAGAGGAAGCTGTTAAGGATCTTCTAGTGGAGCAGCTTGTGTCACTAGGAGCTCCAGGTATTTCTAGCTTTTGGGCGGAGGCTTCTGGTTTAGGAAACAAGGGTAGCGATGCTCCGAGTATGCCCATGATCTAAGTTGGTTTAGAAGAAGCGGAGGTGGTCAGCCATGGTCAGGTCCTTCGAAGGACGAAGAGGACCATTAAACCATCAACTCGGTATATGTAGGGGAACATGGTGAACTTTGTCTCATGTTTCTTTGCAGACCCTCTGGACGAACAAGAGCATTCTAGCTTTGAAGACGCCACTGGAGTCAAGAAGTGGGATGATGTTATGGATGAGGAGGTGGCTACCCTCAGAAGAAACGAGACTTGGGATCTTATCCCTAAGGTCGATGTCATTACTCCTATGACGTGTAAGTGGATGTACAGGCAAAAGAAGAAGACATATGGAAGCATTGAGAAATACAAGGCTCGCCTTATAGCTCGAGGGTTCACTCAACAGTATGGAGAAAACTATAAGGATACGTTTAGTTCTGTTGACAAAATGACTTTAGTACGAGTGGTGATTAGCTTAGCGGCTTATCAAGGATGGAAGATGTGGTGATTGCTTGTAGACGTAAAGAATGTTTTTCTTTATGTAGAGATTGATAAATATATTTTCATGATTTAGTCACCAGGTTACGTGTTTGAAGATCATCCGAGATACGCCTACAAGCTCCGGAAGGCTCTGTATGGCTTGAAGCAGGCATTACGGGCATGATATGGAAAAGATTACAGAATAACTCCAGTTCTGCGGTTATTTTTCCTCTGACTCAGATTCAAGTTTGTTCATAAAGAAGAAGAGGGAGCTATCTTGGTTCTGTTGTACGTTGACGACATGATCGTCACGGGGAACTCTGAGGAGGAAGTAGCTAGGCTCGGGGTAGAGCTAGCTATTCATTTTAAGATGAAGGATTTGGGTGAGCTTCACCACTTCCTTGGACTTGAGGTGGAGAGGAGAAAGAGTGGCATACTTATTTCCCAAAGAGGTTATGTAGAAGGGATCGTTCAGAGGTTCGGCATACAAGAGGGAAAGAGTTGTTCTACACCTCTGGATGTTGGTCTCAAACTTAGACGTGATAAGGGGAGTGTTCTTCCAGATCCCTTGGTGTTCTGGGCTCTGGTTGGGAGCCTTATATACTTGATGATTACGAGTCCAGACATTGCTTATGTTGTAAACCGAGTAAGTCGATATATGACGGAGCCTCGGAAGGCACATCTGGTAGTTGCCAGGAATATCTTGAAGTACTTGAAAACCACTTCTGATATGGGTCTCCTTTGGGAGTGGCACGGGCTTCAACCTGCATGGTTACCCGGATGATAATTATGGGGGAAGACTCAGACGACCGGAAGTCGACGTCTGGTTATGTTTTCACATGTGGATCAGCAGGTATTTTGTGGTGCAGCAAAAAGTAAGATTCTGTGTCCGTCTCTACTACGAAAGCAGAGTACAAGGCATCAGCCTTGGCATCTCAGAAAGTCATCTAGCTTAGGAGGCTAGTAGAGTACGTCCATAAAGAAGTGCGGGGTACCACTCTACTTCGCGGTGACAACGAAAGTGATCTTAAACTAGTTAATAATCCAATATGTCATGCGCGGCCAAACATATTGAGAATGAGCATCACTTCATTCGGGAGGAGGTGTTGGAAGGGTCTCTTATGGTTGAGCATGTGCAGAGAGAGGACAATATCGTAGATATCTTTACAAAGTCGCTGTCGAAGGGGCCATTTGAATGGTTACGGGGACTGCTTGGTTTGGATTCCACTTCTCACTTAAAGAGGAAGTGTTGAAATTATTGAAGTGAAAGTGGCGGATTAACCGGGCAAACCACGCTGATAGAAGTTGGTGGTCTGACCAGACAGATCGTGCGGTCTGAAGTGGCGACTAGTCAGTTTGGCTAGTGTTCAGTAGTCAGATAGTTCCCAGGCTTGTAACTGGGCGGTTATCATGTCTATCCGCAGGTGTTGCAGACCCTTCTGGAGCTCGCGAGATCGGCATAGTCTTGTGTCTTTGGTATTGTTCTATGGTGGAGCGGTTTTGTAAGATCCCTTCCACCAACTTTTACTCGGGTCGGGCCGGAGGGAATCTTACTGCTCAAGTTGTCCGCCCAGTGCTCTTTAAGGGTAACGACCCACCCTATCTAAGCACTAGGTGGCCGTTTTGCTCAGCTAGAATCACAACATTCACAAAACATCAGAGATTTGCGGAAGTATTAACAGGAAACCAGTACCAAATATATATATAACATCATATATATTTACACGAGTACAAGGTCGTAGCCTAAGTATTTATATAAGCTCGTGGCTGTACATATAACTCCTCACTCTCTCTCCCTATTCAGCTCGTCGGTACTCACGTCTTGAAACTCTGAAGACGTCGGGGTGCTTCTTCTGCCTGAGTAGTTCTAACTGCTGGCGCAATCTCTTGCGGTAGCGGGTCACTACGGTGATTCATTTCCTGTGAATGGTTATTTAAATAACCGTTAGTCACAGAGCTAAGTGGAAACAAATCTCCTCCTTGGATCCATATCCTGGGGACGAGCACACACCCACCCAACAAAAGTAAATAGCCGAAGTAAGGGAGAGTTAGTATAACATTTCATATATATAGGCTAGGAGCAACTATAAAGATACGCATCATAGTATAACTGGAGTAGCAGCAGCAATGTATATTAGTTATTAATTAACGCTCCACGAGCAGATCAACACATCAGGTATTCATAACCTTCACCCTATCTTAGGCATTCACAGTCGCGCACATACCGCGGGCATTCACAACCGCGCACACCAACCCTATATCGACATAGTATGGACCACTTCTGTTCCAGCAGGGTAGCGAGCCCCACGGGCCTCACCGATGTGCCCGTCGGTGACAGTGGACAGTCCTGCCACTCCTGGGGGTGGTCGTACCGCACGACCCTAGGCCCCAACGTACAACACTATGTACTCCTGGATGTGAGCGACATCCGGTGATTCGATATTTTGGCCGACCAGCGGAGGAAAACCTAACGAGGAAAATATAACGGTCAGTCACCCGTGGTACCATCTCCCTGTCGCCTTGAGTCGTCGACCTTCCCGCACCGGTACGAACGGTCTGCGGAAGGGACTAACGCGTCACTGCTTCACCGCAATCAATTTATAAGAAATCATTCAATCAATATTACTAACACCTACTGGATCTAAGGCAGCTTGCCCTATTATACTTCAAACTTCGGGCGGCGGCACTCAGCTCAATTTTCGACAAGGAGCGTGAGAGCACTTTATTTGAGCCTAAACCCGGAGGAACATCTCAACTCTAGTTATCCCCAATTATGACTCAATCTTAACAGACAACTGCTAGTCAGAGCAGGACCCGTACTTATAATAGCAAATTGTAGTAATATAAATGCGGTAATTAAAGATGTTGATAACAAAATGCTGCATAATTTAAGTGTCGAATGAAATGTGACCAGTATAAGACGGAAGTAGTACTGAAATGAAAGTTCTAAAATGAACTTGCCCAGTACAAGACTGGAGTAGTATTGAATTGAAAATGAACTTGACCAGTACGAGACTGGAGTAGTACTGAATTGAAATAAACTTGACCAGTACGAGACTGGAGTAGTACTGAATTGAAATGAACTTCACCAGTACGAGACTGGAGTAGTACTGAATTAAATGAACTTGACAAGTACGAGACTGGAGTAGTACTGAATTGAAAGTATTGAACTGAAATGAATAAAGGAACAGGACCAGCGTAAGACTGGAATAATTATAAAGAAAATGGTTAGTAGTCCAATCGCTCCACCCAGAAGGCTTCAGTTCCATCTCCTATCTTAGGAGGCACATTCAGTTCTATTCCGTTCTTAGGAGGCACATTCTGTTCTATTTTAGTTTTTATTAACGCTTACTTGGATTACACCAATTATTAAGATCTGATAGTGTTGGGTCCGGCGTTCCTTCACTTGACACGTGGCGCTCTTCTACTTATTTAAGAAATTAAGTAGCACCCTTTCCAACAGTCCGGGCTTTTGGAACAGTTGGTTATGTGCTTGATCCTTCAATTGGTATCAGAGCAGGTCACGGGTTCAAGACCGGGGAGCGCTATTAAATCCTGATTTTTTCCTTCTACCTGTGTGGGTCCGGCAGGTCGCAACCGTGGACATGTGGTAACTCCACCTCTGAGCCGTGCAACCGTGGACATGTGGTAACCCCACCTCTGAGCCGTGTGGGCCATGTGGTAACCCCACCTCTGAGCCATGTGGGCCATGTGGTAACTCCACCTCTGAGCCGACGGGTTGTGCTGGACGTCGGGGGGGGGGGGATTGTTGGGTCCGGCGTTCCTTCACTTGACACGTGGCGCTCTTCTACTTATTTAAGAAATTAAGTAGCACCCTTTCCAACAGTCCGGGCTTTTGGAACAGTTGGTTATGCGCTTGATCCTTCAGATAGTAAATTGGCGCCTTTTTAATTACGACTTAATCAGATTAGAGGCTTATTAGGAGTTACACCCTTATTATTCGTCGAGGATAATTTTGCAACTTACTAATCGTACTCTTATCTTCCGAACGTGCCCAAATTACCCAAGAGTCGAGTCGCTCGACAGTTTCTCGAAATCTCGGAACACCCGGAGCTTGGTCACTTGTCTCGGTCACTCTCGTTGATAAGACAATTTGAATTTATTATTCAAATTAGAAAGGGTGGTCGCGCGCTCCAATTTTCACTTTCGAGGAAATGAGCGTAATAAATTGCAAGCGCGACCCTAGGCTCCAAGGGATTGAGAAAATTTCAATTTTGATTCCCAAGTCCCCAAATTTTGATACAACCTTTAAGGGGGTCTAAATTGAGCCTATAAATATTTGCATAAGTTTCTGAAGAGTTTTGGGCCTTTAATTCGGTCAAATAAATTTTATTTGTGATTTTAAAAACATCAAATCAAATCCAAAAATTCTCAAAATATTTATGGAGAATCCCTTAGTATGAGAAACATTTTTCATGTTGATCACTTTGCCCTCAGAGGCTGAGAAATGGCCCAGGAAATTTTCCCAAGTTTAGCTATTAATTTGGTCTGTTAATAGCAGATCAAAGGCATCTTGTGGCTGAGATCGAGCCGGACATCAAACATCTTCCTTCTGACCCCACAGCGGATCGGTCCCGGATCCACTGTGGGGGTGCTGTTGCTGAGGCGGGGCGGGATTTAATGAAATCTCGGCCGTCCGATCTTCATCACTAGATCGGACGGCTTCTGCTCCTCGCCGGCGGGCAGTCAGGGATGCCTCTGCCACCGCCGGACAGTCACCGCCGGATGCCGACTCCGCCCCCGGTCGGTTCGCCGGGGGCCGGCGAGTCCCTGGGTGGTGGCCCAATGGCCTGCCACCGCCTGATTTGGCCAACCCGAGAACGGGGTGGCGGTGATTTTTCTCCAAATGGCAGCGCACCACCCCGCCTCTCCGGCATTGAGCCCAGCCCCGAAACCACCCGCGGCCAGCGCGACGGGGGCAGGGCTCTTCTCCGGCGGTGGTTCGGCGACCATCCGTCGCCGGCCGCCGCCGGAGGCAAAACAGAGCAAAAGCTCTGTTTCTCGGGTGCCGTCGGAGCGGCGTTTTCCGGCGGCACCTCGACTTTCCCCCACCGAGAAAAGTCATCCCGGTGGGTCAACCCTTCTCCAGCGCCACCCCCCGGCGCGGGGAGGGGCTAGCTTTCCTGCGGTCACCACCCATCCTAGAGCATGGGTCGGTTGGTGCCGGCGGCGCTCCGGCCGCCGGAGGGCCCATGCAGAACGCACGGAAGGAGGGAAGGGGGAGGGGAGAAGTTTCTACCTATTGAGGAGGGGATTTGGAGGGGCCGGCTTGGTTGGCCATGCAAGATGGCGGTGGTGGAGCTCGGGATTGCCTTTTCCGGCGACCTGAGCTCCTACAGAGCTTAGGGAGGGGTGGGGGAGTTGCTTACTGAGCTGGTGAGGGGAATATTAGGAGAGGGGACCTTTATATAAGTTGGAGGGGAGGGGATCTCCTCCCCTACCCAATGTGGGATTAATCCCACCTTATGGAGGGATTAATCTCCACCCTCCAACTGTCCAAGGACAGCTGGAGACTCAAGGTAATTCCCTCATGTGGGAAATGGGGTTGGGCCCTTATGGGCTTGGGCTTTTACAAGTGGGAGAGGGAAAAAAAGAGGGGAGTGAGGGAAAGTGTTGGTGGGCCACTACTTGGGCTCACTCCCTTCCATCTTATTAATTTGTGGCCCCTATGGGTAAGGGGGGCAATGCACTATTTACGCATGGAGAGGAGGTGACCTCCTCCTTAGGGAAAATTTCCAAAAATGAGGAAAAAAGGGAGGGTTTGACCAAAGTCAACCATGGTGGGTCAACCCATGGGGGTCAAAGTCAAAATAGATCCAAGTCATCGGGGTTGGGTCAATGTTGGGGTGTCGGTCACAATTGGTGTGTGCACGCTTTTCGTGCACGACTGAGCTTGATTTGATCACGGTTTGACCACTCATCATTGAAATTGACCGGGACTAATTCCGTTGACTTTTTGTTGACCATACGAATCTAACGCCACTGACCGGGGTCGAATCGGAGTTCGTTTGGTAAAATTCCAAGATCTGTGCGTCGTGACGCGCTAAAATGGTCAAAATGTCTATATCCGTCATTAGATCTCGGATCGCGATGCGGCGAGTTCCGATACGCGCGTATCTACTATACGAGGCCACAGAACTGACGGAATCAAATCGGAGTCCTTTAGATCGATATCCAAAGTCTGGCCTCGTGGCGTTTTACGAGGAATGGTTACATCCACCACATGACCTCGGGGTCCAACGGAACGAGTTCTGACGCGCTCGTATCGACTATACGAGGCCACAGAAACTGACGGAAACTCAAATCAGAGTTCTCTAGCTTTATTTCCCGCCTATAATTACCTTCTACTACCGGGTCGCGGGTAGGGGTTTGTGTCACTTTTATTGGGCCTACTAAGGTTCTGGTGGCCCAATAAAAGTCAGGATGTTACAGGTCTGGTGGAGACCGCGTTGATCGCCAGTTAGTGTGGTCTGATTCTTGTATCGCTAGTGTTCTTTTTGCACCATAGATTGTTGGAGGTGTGGACTTGGTCACGATTTGTACCCAGTCTGGTTGTGCTCAATCAGAGAGTTTGTACGGTAGTGCGGACTGCTTCTCTATCCGCTGTGTTTGGCAGCTTGACTGAGCTTGGTTTGTGCTTATTTTGGGGTAGCGGATGTGTGGGCTGGAGCTGTGTTCGCAAGGTGCTACAGACTGGTGGCTATGTCTAGCAGTGTCAGGAGGTGTTGCGAACTAGCCCTCTATCTGCCTTGTCGGTGGTGTGTCCAAGGCGAACTGGCTTGTGTCCGCTATGCGGATAGGTCTTGTGCTAGCTGCGAGAAGGGTGGTGATCCTATCAATTAGGGCGGTAACTACACTCCTCTCCGCGTCTATAAATAGGACCCCTAACACATCATAACTATTAAATTAACAGTAAGTTGAACTCGGGTGAAATTGTGCTGCAGTTGGTTTTTTGTATCTGCACGGCTTGAAAAGTTAACCTGTTTGCTGTTGCAGATTGTGTGGCTAGCATTGAGAAACCATGGACTTAATTGGTTCTGACGGTCAGTTATGGATCAATGCGGCTTGCAGTTAGCAATCGACGATTTAGCAGATCGCGGATTACGATCAGGCGGCCTTCTCATCAGCTAGATTTCCCAGTCAATAACTGTCTGCTTCTGGAGGTCTGTCTGTTTATTTCGACAACAGTTGTTCACGGACTCTGGCAGCTAAACGACCTTGCGGTCGGGTGGCTTGCAGATTGCGAATAGGTTCTTCAGTTTGAATAACGGGGTTTTCGTGCGGTGGCTCTGGCGACTTGACGATTTCAGTGGACTCCTTAGTTAGTTCGGCAGAGTTGGCGGTTACTGGTTCTGTCCGCCCGGCTTATTTTTGGCTTGTATTTTTTACTTCTTCGAGTACATTGCGAATATGTCTATACATGTATACCTCACATTATAAAGAAAAATGGATATCCAAGTTTCTTGTTTTTTCTATTGTGTTGGTATTATTTGGACTTGGTTTGGTTGAGTTTTTCTATGACTTGATTCCCGTTTTCCGCTTTTCACAAATTTTCACAGCATCGCAATAGAGACTTTGCTGATATGAGTTTCTTTGTGTGGAATGGAGGGAGGAGGAATTTACTTGAATAGCTAATTGCAGACCACTCATCTATCCGTCGGCTTTGAAATTTGAATTTTGAACTCATTTATTAGCAGTCCACTGTATTTTTTTATAGTATAGATAGATTTAGATATAAAGGGGCGTTTTATGTATTTATATTAGGTGATTGTTAACCGCAACTCGTGATTTTGCAGTCGCACCCCAAATCTTCCAATTTTTCGCGTATTTTCGAAATACGCCTTTTATGCAATATCAGGAAAGTGTTCAACACAAAAGTTGTAGATATCGACGAGATCTACAACTTTCGTGTTGATCACTTTTCCTAAAAAGCATGTACAATGCGTACTTTGAAAATATGCTCAGATATTGCGCCTTTTCGAAATACGCTTTGTACATGTAATTTCAGGAAAAGTGTTCAACACGAAAGTTGTAGATCTCGTCGATATCTACAACTTTCGTGTTGAACACGTTTCCTGAAATTGTATGTACAAGGCGTATTTCGAAAAAGCGCGAAAAATTAGGAGTTTTGGGGTACGACTAGCCAATTACGGGTTTGCGGTTAACAATCACCTTATATTATTATATAATAATTTATAATATCTATAAATATATTAGATATAGTAATATTGGTACAGACTATAGATATTAATGTAAATGACAGTATTGACTTCAAGT